>MJUU01016383.1:3212-20081 GCA_002080025.1 Modiolus philippinarum | reverse complement strand
GTAGTACATGTCAGTCTGGCAGGTAACTTTTGTCCTTGACCTCAATTTCACGGTTGAGTGGCCACGTTAAGTTTCTCTGCTTAAGTCCATTCCTCAATAACTAGAAGTGGTAGGTTGATAATATTTGGTCAGTACTTTGGTCTTGGGTAGTACATGTCAGTCTGGTAGGTAACTTTTGTCCTTGACCTCAATTTCACGGTTGAGTGGCCACGTAAAGTTTCTCTGCTCAAGTCCATTACTCAATAACTAGAAGTGGTAGAACTAGGTTGATAATATTTGGTATGTAGGTTGGTCTTGGGTAGTACATGTCAGTCTGGTAGGTAACTTTTGTCCTTGAACTCAATTTCACAGTTGAGTGGCCATGTTAAGTTTCTCTGTTTAAGTCCATTTCTCAATAACTAGATGTGGTAGGTTGATAATATTTGGTATGTTGATTGGTCTTGAGTAGTACATGTCAGTCTGGAAGGTAACTTTTGTCCTTGACCTCAATTTCACGGTTGAGTGGCCACGTCAAGTTTTCTCTGCTTGAGTTCATTTCTCACTCTAGAAGTGGTAGGTTGATAATATTTGGTATGTAGGTTGGTCTTGGGTAGTGTCAGTCTGGCAGGTGAATTTTGTTTTTGACCTCAATTTCATGGTCTAGTGAACATGTTAGTTTCTCATTATCTATTAGTTGTATGTCAATGAGTCCAGTGTGCACATCAAGTTTTCTGATAAGCTCACTTAGATTTCATATTAATTTAAAGGACAAGCAGGGACGGGCGAGACATCTCTTAGGGTCTTCACTTGTTTGGTGGTATCTTATTGCATTTTTGTTGTGTAAGATTTTGTCAATATGTCTGAATTTATTTCGAAGTAGAAGCTATCATTGAAGGCAAAAATGAATCTGCACACCAACAAGAAAAATAGGAAAAAGAAGGGAAACGGGGAATGTGTCAAAGAGACAACAACCCAAAGGGGAGTAATAACAACTCAAAGCCACCATAAGATCTTCAATGAAGGTGAGGAAACCCCACATCCAACAGCAGTTTGGAGTTGGCCCTTAAATAAAGAGCAATCAAGTTGGAACTCTTGGAACTCAAAAAGAGATGGTTTGTTGCATGAGAGCCAAGAATAAATAAATGCCAACACATCTGTAGTTTCAAATTAAAGAATGAACCAGAAAACTTTTTTTATTTTCGTGTTTATGTGTAGTGCCCTAAAATACCACTTGACAACTATTATTTCTATTTTTATAGGTTTCGGCGGTTTAATATCTCGACGCCCCCAATATGTGTAAAGATCGTACTTTTTTAAATTATATCATAAGATTTTTCTCAGTGAAAAATTATAGACTTGAAAGGCAATCTGAATATTAATTTAGTTAAATAGCGTCAAAATAGCTATAAATAGAAACATAGCATCAATATATTTAAAAATAGAAACATGGCGTCAATATACATATAAATAGAAACAAAGCTGAAAATACACTAAATATTTTTCAAATCACATGACTGTTTCAGCCAATGAAATTGATAGGATACTTTGACATATGTAATATTAATTGATATGCTTTCTTTACAGGTGACACATTATTTGTAGCAGGTTGTGGAAGATTTTTTGAAGGCACCCCAGACCAGATGTACAGAGCTTTAGTAGAAATTCTAGCAAAATTACAACCTAATACTGTAAGATAAATATAATTGTATGTTGTCCCTAAGTTCTTTTTTAAAGTCAAACTTTGGTCTGCTACTTATATTTTGAATTGTATAAAAACTAAAAAAAACAGACCTGAAGACATTACCTCTGTATTTATTTTATCCTTTCTCTTGATATAAATACATAACATGTTTAATATGATACAATTATGGCACTTCTACGATATAAATATGGAGTTTAAAAGTGTAATAAAGTAATATTGTCCAAGTTCAATATTTTTTGCCAAAACAAAGTTTCATATGGGTGTCAAGAGTTCCAAATGGTTCTGAAGTTATGCCTATTGTATGAAATTTGTATACAACATTTCTCGGGGGGAAGTTTTGTGTCTGTAAGTTTGCATAACTCCAAAACTACTTGGAAGTCCAAGTGGTTCTGGTGTTATGCCCCTTTAAAATTTTCAAAGCTTTGCAACTTTATGGGTTTCTTACCAATTATTAATGTCCAAATTTACATATTGTCTTGAATCTTGATGTATAATTTGTTGACTTAAAAACTCAGGCCAAGTTTAATTAAGGGTACAAAAGTATAAGTGGCTCTAGAGTTATGCCCCTTAAAGCTTTTGAATTTTTCAAAGTTTTGGGGTTTCAGACGTATAACTTGTGAACAAAATAAAGGTTTTCAAAATTGGTATGCAAACAGCTAATCTCTAAACCTGGTCTAGTAATATGTTCGATTCATAGGAGATGGTAGTTTTTGATAGTTCTTGCAAAAAACGTAGGGGGTTGGAGGGAAGGTCATATAATGTGTCATTACTATTTATTTTTATTATTTTTATAGCATTCAACCAAACTGGACATGTTAAATATATTGTACACTGATAATTCAATCCTGCCAGAATTTTATAACATACATATGTATTTTTATTTTCAGAGAGTATTTTGTGGTCATGAATACACAGTAAATAATTTGAAGTTTGCAAAAAGTGTGGAACCTTCCAATAAAGCAGTATTAGATAAATTATCATGGTCAGAAGTAAGTTGTAGTAAAAACACACACAAACATAATTTTTTTCTGTAGTGGGTTTCTAGTTTAATCACATAAAATGGAAGTTGCAATTTTTTTAGTAGGAGTTTAGTTTAATCATCTGAAAGGACAATTTTCATATAGAATCCACAACAGCATCGAGTGAGAAACGACATTTCTACACTAGAGATAGTTAAATTTTCAAAATTTTAAACGCGAGGCTTGCCGAGCGTTTAAAATATTTGAAAATTTAACTATCGAGAGTGTAGAAATGTCGTTTCTCACGAGCTACGGTTGTGGATTTTATTTCTCTAATGATTTCAAGGAGATTTTAGACAAAAACATGACCCCCCTTTTCTGATGACCCGAACTAAATGTGTTCTTTGAGCTTGACGTCATCAGGCATGGTCGCCTTTTTCCATGACGTCACAATGGTAAAGTCGGAAAACTGCATACATATTTGACGTCGTAATTGAATTTCACCCAATCACTTGCCGAGAACAACATTCTCTCTAGAGAGGAGAAACGTATTTCTCTAATTTCTATCCAGTTTTCACATTTCCTGAACGGTGGTGAAACATTTGTTCTCCTCTCTAGAGAGGAGAACAAGTTTCGTGACATTTCCCGCCAAATTTATTCGGAATACAATCCTCCGTGTTTTTCATTCAGTCATTAGAGAAACAGTTTCCACAACTTAAACATGTTAATTATGAAATTTCTCACATCTCGTTAAATAAATTTTTAAATGTTTATAAGCTCGGCAGCCTCGCTTTCAAACATTTGCAAAATTTATTTAACTTGATGTGAGAAATTTCATAATCAACTAGTTCTTGTTATGGAAACTATATTTCTCCAACTGCCCAGGAAACGTGAAAACAGGGCAGAAATTAGAGAAAATATAATCATCACTTTGCACTGGTACTTTGAAATGTTCAGTCTCATTTAATTAAATAAGATAAGTAAAGAGAACAGGAAACACCTACAGTGGTGGAATATTACAGTCACAGGTCACAATTCACTAGGGAACTGTAGTTAAAGACAAAATAAAAACATGAACATGGTAATGATATAACTTCTCAGTAACATTACTTATAAAAAATGTAAATTAGAGTAGGGCAAACAGGTTAATTACTTGGTTCTCATGAAAATCTATGAGGGTTAGTGTGCTATTTACATGAATTTTGTGTCACCTGCACATGAAGTGTGGGGCGACATATAGGGATCACATTAGTCGTCTTGCGTCGACATTGGCGTCGTTGTCCGTCCCACTCTTTCATAACACTTTTCTCAGCAAATACAAATCACAGCCACTTGAAATTGTGTATGTGACTTTGGTATTGCGTTCCCTATTGCACTTATTGAATTCAGGTCTGTCAGACATCTACTTACTGTTTACCGACTTTGAATATTTTTCCACAAACTGTCAATAGTATTATCTTTGTAACATTTTTCTCAGCAACTACAGATCACAGCCACATGAAATTTTGTGCGTAATTTCAGATTGGAGTTCTATATTGCACTTTATGAATTCAGGTCTGTTGGACAAATACTTTCTGATAACCGACATAGAATATTTTCTACATACTATAGTTAAAATTTTTCTTAGCAACTACAACTCACAGCTACGTGAAATTTTGTGTGTGACTTCAGTATGGGGTTCCCTATTTCCTTTATTCAATTCAGGTCTGTGGGACATCCACCTCCTGTAAAACAACTTACAGAAATTTGTGTTTTCGACTATAGCACCTTGTGCAGGCGACACACATCTTCCATGGAAGACTCACAATTTATTGGTTTGTGAGATGCCTTATCTCTTAACTTTCCACATCGGTTGTATAGCCACTGATAAAAATTGACAAAACTTTATTGGATTAACATATGAAAGTTCTGGTACACAGTATCTCATTTTGTTTTAGTCTGTTAAGGAGTGAAGCTTATAGTGCAGATTGTCTCGCCTTGTTATGTCTTGTATGTAATTTCCCAAGAGCCCAACTTTTCCTTCCAATTTGAAGGAGAAAATAGTTTAGTGTTGGAACTGAAAAAGAAACATGTCAATCATCTCTGAAGAAACTACTGAAGCAAATGTTTGCTTTAAGAAAGATATGTTGTGTATACAGTGGTATATGCAGAGATATTGTCAGGACTAGTCATCTTATCTTAGTAAAGAAATGAACGGAACTGATTGTAGCATTTTTTCCTTATAACAGTATATTTTTCACCAAGTGTTAATGCAATTAAAATCCACAACAAATCATGAAAAAATGTCAAGACTTGACATACAATACCCCTGTCTACGTCATATTCAAACATAACACAATCTTCTTGACCAATCAAAACAAGTCCATATACATGTACTGGTTACCAGGTCTAGTAATTTTATGCAGAAAACTTGCAACAAGAACAGGAAATACATGTGAGAATAAGTATTTGTCATAATGCTTGTCTAGCAAGACTTCTGGAGAGTGTGCTATAGCTTTCTTGTATACAAGACTGTACATTGCAAGAGGTATTTAGTTTTTTCCTATAATTACTCAGCAGGAACAAAATATCTGGTACATAGGATCATGATTCTGATCGACCTGCATCAGTTCTGTGATGAACCACTTAGATTTCCATTGGCAATCTAGTTAAATAACAGGCACTTGTTAAATAAAAATGTTCTTCCTTGTATAAATTGATGCTTTTGTAGCTGTTTA
The DNA here is from genome assembly GCA_002080025.1 of Modiolus philippinarum. Lineage (NCBI taxonomy): Eukaryota > Metazoa > Mollusca > Bivalvia > Mytilida > Modiolidae > Modiolus > Modiolus philippinarum. Next base: position 14,724 of record MJUU01016383.1, on the reverse strand, counting down.
AATCGCTAAGCTGACAATTTTGACCACTGCCTGGCAATCATCTTATAAGCTCCGTCTTGCCAACATCTTATAAGCTGGTAATCACAAAAGTAAGAGATATTTTTTGTGAAAAAGGACCTGACTTAAAAGGGCCAGTAGTTTAATAATAGGCAGTTATGTTTGGTTGATAATTCTAAAAATTACCTGAGTTTTATATTAACAGAATGTGATGTTTTGTATGGTAGTACACAACAAAATGGAAGTGTTCAGTCAGACTTTCTTGCATTCAGATTTGCCATCATATAACACTGTTTTTTGAAAATTCTACTGAAATGAAAGTATTGGTTTCATGTCACAATTCTGTTAAGGTAGTAGACCTAGGTTAAGGGAGATAACTCTTTAAATCAGTAAGATGTTTGAAATAGTTAGTTTCATCAATGCTTTTTAAGCATTGACGTGAAAAAGAATAAAAAATCATCTATGTTACTCAGAGGCTTAGAATCTGTTTATGAAAATGATTTCAACAAACTCACCTGTGATTTTTAAGAGTTATGTCCCTTAACCTAGGTCTACTACCTTAATTTATTGATTTTTGTTGGATACTACCCCGGTAATTTTTGTTTATTCCAAACCACAAATTCAAGTATTTTTGCAACATTGAATTTCCATGGAACCATGAAAACTGATACCCATCAAAATAAATGTATTCACAGTGTTACATGTTAAAATATTACTAACATAAGCTTTCTTTTCTTCAGGCTCAGCGATCAAAAGGTGAAACAACTATCCCTTCAACAATAAAAGAAGAGTTACAGTTTAATCCATTTATGAGAGTCACGTAAATATACAGTTTATTTTTGTCTCGCCTGCGATGAATCTCGTGAAGGTGAGACCTAGCGACCATAGATTCTGTCGGCGTTGTCATGAACATTTGGTTAACCCAAATGTTAAAACTTTATTTGAACTTTAATAACTTTCTCAAATCATGTTCAATATCAATGAAATTTTGACACAGTGCGACTTCATTATTGAATCCCAAGTTTAATTTTGAAAAAAAAAAATCCTTTTTTTCCATACTTTGCCATTAGTTGGACTTATTTTTTCCAATCAAAGTTTTTGGTTTGCACCATATCTCAGCACCTACATGCCATAGACAGATGATGATTGGTAAGTTGTTACATCTTTAGTAGTAACCAACATCCATACCAGAATTATGTCACCTTGACCTATATTTTCTGCATCAAGGAATTTGGCTAAATTTTCACACTAGGTTCATATATCAAACAAAATTGGGATAAAGGAATTTAATTTTGATGTAGATTTGTTGCATATAGTCTATAGATGTGCAAGAAAATTTTGGAATTTTACTGAAAATGTCTAAGACTTACAATTTTTGCATACAATCAAATATTCTAGCAATTTTTTTCATATGATGCATAATTCAGAAAAATAAGAATACAAAAATGTGGTTCCAAGTATGGTAAATTTCCTGAAATTCTCAAAGACCTGCAGTTTTTGGGAATTCTTGATAGAAACCATGCTTTTTGGATGCATTTTAGTCAAAACAAATATTTTCAATTGTAAGATTTCAAAAAAGTTTATTCCAATTTTGGTAAATTTCCTGAAACTCTCAAAGACAAGCAATTTTTGGGAATCCTTGTTAGCAACCATACTTTTTGGATAATTTTGGCCAAAGCAAATATTTTCAGTGATTAGGTTTCAAAAATGTTTATTTCAATTTTGGTAAATTTCCTTATACTCTCTAAGATCAGTTATTTCTTTGAATTCTACTTAGCAACCACATCTTAATAAAGGCCAAATTATGATGACAATGGAGTGAGCAGGCTAGACACTAGGTTCTGCAGAACCCTTACGAAATATTTTGTTTATGTGGCATGAAGTACAACTTCTATTATCAGAATTTATAAGTGGTACTGTCTCCTTTTAATGAGTTTACACTGTTAACTGCCATAAGTTGATCAAATATATTAATAAAATGCAGATATGTAGAAAAAAGAAGGGAAACGGGGAATATGTCAAAGAGACAATGACCCAAAAGCCACCATAAGATCTTCAATGAACGGTGAGAAAACCCCACACCCAACAGTAAGTTTGAGTCAGCCCCTGAATAAAGGGTAATCAAGTTCAGTGAAATAAACATCTTCCTAGACTCCTATAGACATAAAGTAAACTAACTATAAAAAAGACAAGACACACAATCTGTCTGAAAACAATATTTCATGCTTTGATTTAGTTTTTCTCAAGAGTTCAAATTTCAAACAATCTGTTTTCAAAAGTATGAACAATTCAAATGGTTCTTCTCTATTAATTTAACTGAAGATTGCATTTCTCTTTATTTTTCCTTTTTATTTTGAAAAGAAAAATTAGGCCTTAATTCTAGAAAATCAAGCAAAGTGACTCTTACTTATTGCAGATTCAGGTCAGTAGGGTTAGATCTTTAAATGTGCTGATTTCTTACAAAATGGATCTAATTATACCCCCGCTCCGAAGGAGGGGGGTATACTGTTTTACCTCTGTCCGTCCATCCGTCCATCCGTCACACATATTTTCGTCGCATTTTTCTCGGCAACCACACATGACAGCCACTTGATATTTAGTATGACGCTTCATTATGGGGTCCTATACTGCGCCTCCCCTTTTCGGTCATATCGAATGACCACTTCCTGTTATCGACTTAGTGCCTTTTTTACTTTCATTTTCAAAATTGTGACTTTTTCGTTGCATTTTTCTCAGTATGGGGTCCTATACTTTGACTCTTCTTTTAGGCCTTCCCTTTTTCGGCCATATCCAATGACCACTTCCTGATAAACGACTTTGTGTCTTTTTTACTTTCATTTTCAAAATTGTGACTTTTTCGTTGCAATTTTCTCAGCAACTACACATGACAGCCACTTGATATTTGGTATGGTGCTTCAGTATAGGGTTCTATACTTTGACTCTTCTTTTAGGCCATATCAAAATACCACTTCCTGTTTACCGACTGTGTACTGTTTTTACTTTACATTTTCAAAATTGTGACTTTTTCGTCGCATTTTTCTCAGCAACTGCACATGACAGGTACTTGATATTTGGCATGGAGATTCAAATTAAGGTACTACATGTATATTGCCTTTCCTTTTTTCAGCCATATTACTATACTACTTTCAGTTTTACGACTTTTATTTTTTCTTTCATTTTCAAAGTTTGACTTTTCAGTCAAATTTTTCTCAGCATCTTTATGTTCTGCATCCTTCTCAGATTATTTTCATCATATTTTTCTCTTCTAATGTGTAATTGCCTTTATTGTGTCCACACTTGTACTGTGTTCACATTTGTATTGTGTCCACACCCATTTAATTTTGCACTTGCCATATTGATTCATGGTTCAGTGAGCGGGGGCATAACTGGCTGCCATTCGGTGACAGCTCTTGTCTTTCATGCACATCTTCTTATAGTGTCCTTCCCTTGTGTAAAGTTTCATCAAAATCATCGAGTGGTTTATGAGGAGTTGTGCTTACAAAGTAATCTGTGAAGATGGAATAAATAAAAACTCAAAGTCAAATTATCTCCCCTTCCTGGTTTTGGCCAATTATCAAATTCCTTCATGCACATCTATTGTGTCATTGCTTTGTGTAAAGTTTCATGAAAATCCTTCATTTGGTTTAGGAGTGTGGACAGGGTAATTCCTATTTACCCCTAAACTTTGTTTGCAGGAAGTATAATAAAAGAAAATGTATCCATGGGCCATGGATGCCCCAACCACATATTTTATTATTAGTGTCTGTCTGCCCAAAAGCTATGTTTATTTCTGCATTATGCATGTTACTTTTAGTACTTAGATTATATCTATCATCAGTTTCTAGCCACAAAATAGGAAGGCCCTATAGAGTATTTAGTTTGAGGCCCAAACTCATTCAATATCAGTGACATTATTTATCACATATTTTATGTGATTATGGTGGATATATTTAAATTCAGCTTTCAGTTATTATTTTTTACAGTAGGTCTCATTTCATTGCTTATAGATTCCTTTTTCAAATTTTTCAGAGATAAGAATGTCCAGGAATGTGTAGGAAAAAAAGATCCAGTGGAGACTATGGGTGCTTTGAGAGCAAAAAAGGACAACTTCAAACCATGATATACAGAATTTCAATACACACTGTATAAATTGTTACACAATATATTCAGAATCTGTAGCCCTTTCCAGAAAACTTATTTCAAAGACTTGGCACTTGATTTTTATTTTTCAATATAATATGAGTTATTTCTTATTTAGTGTATCACTAATACCTGCAATATTGGTTGTACCTGTCCACACGGATCATGATTTGTTTGTTTCTGTCTATTTTCAAGAAAATAAATTCCTCCATATAGAACATTTTTGCTTTCAAAATGCTTATAAACAAATCTGCTTTTACAATGTGCAATTTGTTTTTCTAATACATACATTTTTTAAAATGTTTATGTTTACTTTGTAATCAAGGGAATCGACATTTGTGTAAGTGTACACACCAACAAAAGGGAAATAACTCATATTCATTAATGGGATTATTGGTGACAAAAGTAAATGGGCTATAGGATTTGATTCAGTACTGTGACATGATTTAATTGGAATCAGGAATTATATAGATTATCAAAGTGATATACAATAATTATGAAATTTTATAAATAAATTAAAAGGATGTGCCATACTTGTGTTGTTTCATTGTGGTACTGTATAAAGTGTATGGTACTGATGGACAGTTAGTGCAGCATATAATATTCTATCAAGTGCATGCTACTAATGAACAATGAGTGCTGCTTATTAGTTCACTACCGGCGATAGCCTAAGGGGACTTTAGGTTTGAGCTCTGTCTGTCCGTCTGTCAGTCCCGCATCAGTTTTCCGCACTTTTTTTCTAAACCATTGCAGGTATTGGTCTGATGTTTCGTATGTCAGTCTACCTTGATGAGTTACAGATCAAGTTTAAGTTTGGTTCCGGTCCAATGATTTTTGCCGGAGTTATGGGCCTTGGACTTAGAAAATTTTAGTAAAATATCAGTTTTCCGCACTTTTTTTCTAAATCATTGCAGGTATTGGTCTGATATTTTGTATGTGAGTCTACCTTGATGAGTTACAGATCATTATAAAGTTTGGTTCCGGTCCAATGATTTTTGCAGGAGTTATGGGCCTTGAACTTAGAAAATGTTAGTAAAATATCAGTTTTCCACACTTTTTTCTAAACCGTTGCAGGTATTGGTCTGATATTTTGTATGTGTGTCTACCTTGATGAGTTACAGATTAATTGTAAGCTAAGTTCCGGTCCAGTGATTTTTTGCAGGAGTTATGGGCCTTGGACTTTGAAAATTTTAGTGAAATGAAAGTTTTCCACACTTTTTTTCTGAACCGTTGCAGGTATTGATATGATATCTTGTATGTGAGTCTACCTTAATGAGTTATAGATCAAGTATAAGATTGGTTCTGGTCCACTGATTTTTGAAGGAGTTATGGGCCTTGGACTAAGCAAAGAAATTTTACTATTTTTGCTAGTGTAATAAAGCCTTGTTCTACCGGTAGGGGACTTGGTATTGCCTTGCAATACGATTCACACTTGTTATATTGTACATGTATAAATACAATATATGTACATTGTCTAAAATATAAAATTTATTGGATGAGCTTTAGAAACTGGTAGAATTGCGAGGTTTACCGAGCATTTCTCGTCTGTTTCACAGCAAGTTCAAAAAGAAAACACAGTAAAAGATATTCAGCTCTGCAACTGTGAAGCCAGTTGCGAACAACTTTGTTACAATAATCTTTTGGTGGTCCCCTGCAAAAAATTCTGTTTTTCAGGTTCCTTCTATATCCAAGATGTCTGCCAGTGGGAACATAGATTAACATTGCACCCTATGGGTCCTCAGAAACTGCAAAGTCAATTTTTAGCTCACCTAACCCACAGGGTCAGTGTGAGCTATTGCCATCACTTGGCGTCCGGCGTCCGTCTGTTAACTTTTCACATTTTCATCAACTCCTCTGAAACCACTGAAGCAAATTTAACCAAACTTTACAGGAATGATTTATGGAAGGTCCTTAACAAAGATTGCTCATTTCGTTCCGATCCGACAAAAAACATGGCCGCCAGTGCTGAACTTGTATTTAACATTGGACCCTATGGGAAAACATCATTTTCATCAACTCCTCTGAAACCACTGAAGCAAATTCAACCAAACTTTACAGAAATGATGTATGGAATATCCTTTACAAAGATTGCTCATTTCGTTCTGATTCGACAAAAAACATGGCAGACAGCACAAACTTATATTTAACATTGGACCCTATGGGAAAAACGTCATTTTCAACTCTTCTGAAACCACTGAAGCAAATTCAATCAAACTTTGCAGGAATGAAGTAGGGAAGGTCCTTTACAAAGACAGCTCATTTCATTCCGTTTGGACAAAAAACATGGCCGCCAGCGCAGAACTTGTATGTAACATTGGACCCTATGGGAAAACATCATTTTCATCAACTTCTCTGAAACCAAAGAAGCAAATTCAACCAAACTTTACAGAGATGATGTATGGAATATCCTTTATAAAGATTGCTCATTTAGTTCTGATCTGACAAAAAACATGGCCGCCAGCGCGGAACTTATATTCAACATTGGACCCTATGGGAAAAACATCATTTTCATCAACTCCTCTGAAACCACTGAAGCAAATTCAACCAATCTTTACAGGAATCAACTAGGAATGTCCTTAACAAAGATTGCTCATTTCGTTCCGATCCGACAAAAACATGGCTGCCAGCACAAAACTTATATTTAACTTGGACCCTATGGGAAAGCATCATTTTCATCAACTCCTCTGAAACCAATGAAGCAAATTCAACCAAACTTTACAGAAATGATGTATGGAAGGTCCTTTACAAAGATTGCTCATTTCGTTTTGATCTGACAAAAACATGGCCGCCAGGGCAGAACTTATATTTAACATTGGACACTATGGGAAAAACGCCATTTTCATCATCTCCTCTGAAACCACTGAAGCAAATTCAACCGAACTTTACAAGAATGATGAATGGAAGGTCCTTTACAAAGATTGCTCATTTCATTCCAATCGGACAAAAAAACATGGCCGCCAGCACAAAACTTTTATTTAACATTGGACCCTATGGGAAAAACATCATTTTCATCAACTGCTTGGAAAACAATGAAGCAAATACAACCAGACTTTACAGGAATGATGTATGGGAGGTCCTTCACAAAGATTGCTCATTTCATTTTAATTAGACAAAAAACATGGCCACCATGCAGAACATCGAAAACCCTGCTGTTCAGCATTTTGTCAGGTGAGCGATACAGGCTCAGTCTCTGAGCCTCTAGTAAACAGTTGGCACAATAGTCCTTGGGTGGTCAACAGCATAAAGGTATTTTTATGCCCCGCCTATGATAGTAGGTTTAAGTTTTTTCTGTGAAGGATGTATGCTTTTGTCATGAAACTTTATAATATCATAATAAAATTTTATCCATGCTACCAACTTCATGCTTCAATGATCATGGAAAAAAAGGGGGGTAGTAAATAAGAATTAAATACCGAAGTTACTGAGGTTTACCCTTAGGTTGAAGTTTTTTTTTCTGTGAAGGATTTATTCTATTATCATGAAACTTCATATAAATACACATTAAGGTATAATTAAGCAAAAATTATAATGAAAATTTATTCATGCTACCAACTTCATGCTTCACTGGTCATAGAAACAAGAGGCTCTCAAGAGCCTGTATCCCTCACCTGGACCATGGCTGACATAGATAAAAGGCATTTCCAACAGGAAAAACAAAAAATAAAATTTAGCAGAATACTTTTTTTTCTAAAATTACAGTATTCTTATTTGGTTCCATGGCAACTGAAAGATCCACCATCCATTACAACCCACAACAGAACAGCATTCAAAAAAATTTGGGCAGGGGTTCCCCTTATAATCAAAGTAATACATATTGCTGAAATTAAAACATCCAGACCACATTTCAAATAAAAATTCAAAAATTTGGGCAGAGGTTTCCCTTAAAATCAATAGGGCCAATGTAAAAACTATGTTCCAGATGGTGGCCATCTTGGATGAGTTACGAACCTACCAGATACATTTTTGGATGGGATCACCTAAGAACAATTGTGGCTTAGTTTGGTTATAATTGAACTAGTAGTTTCTGAGAAGAAGATCTTTGAATGTATGGTCCAATGTTAAAACTATGTTTCTGCTGGTGGCCATCTTGGATATTGCGCGGACCTGAAAAACACCTTTTTTGTAAGGGACCATCAAAGGACCATTGTGGCCAAGTTTGGTGCCAATTGGCTCAATAGTTTCAGAGAAGAAGATCTTTGAATGTGTTTTCCCATAGGGTCCAATGTTAAAACTATGTTTCCCACTGGCGGCCATCTTGGATATTGCCCGGACCTGAAAAACTCCTTTTTTGTAAGGGACCATTAAAGGATTATTGTGGCAAAGTTTGGTGCCAATTGGCTCAGTAGTTGCAGAGAAGAAGATCTTTGAATGTGTTTTCCCATAGGATCCAATGTTAAAACTATGTTTCCCGCTGGTGGCCATCTTTGATATTGCGCGGAACTGAAAAACTCTTTTTTTGTAAGGGGCCACCAAAGGACTATTGTGGCCAAATTTGGTGCCAATTGGCTCAGTAGTTGCAGAGAAGAAGATCTTTGAATGTGTTTTCCCATAGGGTCCAATGTTAAAACTATGTTTCCCGCTGGCGGCCATCTTGGATATCGCACAAACCTGAAAAACACCTTTTTTATAAGGGACCACCAAAGGACTATTGTGGCCAAGTTTGGTACCAATTGGCTCAGTAGTTTCAGAGAAGATCTTTGAATGTGTTTTCCCATAGGGTCCAATGTTAAAACTGTGTTTCCCACTGGCGGCCATCTTGGATATCGCACGGACCTGAAAAACACCTTTTTCGTAGGGGACCACCCAAGGACTATTGTGGCCAAGTTTAGTTCCATTTGGCCCTGTTGTTTCAGAGGAGAAGATCTTTGAATGAAAAGTTTAGGACAGACAGACGGACGACGGACGCAAAGTGATGGCAAAAGCTCACCCTGGCATAAGCCAGGTGAGCTAAAAAGGGGGTAGTATGAGGTTTACCCTTAGGTTGAAGTTTTTTTTCTGTTACCTGAGTATTCCAGTATCATGAAACTTATTAAATTCACATTAAGATATAATTAAGCAAATATTATAATAAAAATATATATATGCCATCAACTCCATGCGTTACTGATCACAAAATGTAGCATTGTTCAAAACAGTTGCAAGGTGGGCATTGTGTCCATTAGACACATATTCTTGTTCAGGTCAGCACTATATCCAGGATGGCCGATAACAGCAAATATAGTTTTAACATTGGACACTATAGGAAAACACATTTTAAGATCTTCTCAGAAGCTTAGCCAATTGGAACAAAACTTGGTCACTATAGTCATTGGGTAGTCCCCTGCAAAAGAAGTGTTTTAAGGTCCTCACTTTATCCAAGATGGCACCAGCAGCCCTGAGTATAGCTTTAACACTGGATCCTATGAGAAAACACATTCAAAGGTCATCTACTCAGAAAATCGTCAGCCAGTTTTAAGCAAACTTGGCCAAAATAGTCCCCAAGTGGTCCACTGCAAAAAGTTGTTTTTCAGGTCCACACTATATCCAAGATGGCCAGCAGTAGGGAACATTGTTTTAACATTTGGACCCTATGGGGAAATGCATTCAAAGATATTCTCCTCTGACACTTTTGAGGCAATTGAGAACAAACTTTGTGACAATAATTTAGGTGGTCCCCTGCAAAAATTTGATTACATGTTTGGTCTATATCCAAGATGTCTGCTAGTTGGGAACATAGTTTAACATTCACCCTATGTAAAAATTTTTCCTCTGAAACTGCTTAGCTTATCGAAACAAAGTTGGCCACAATAGTTCTTGGGTAGTACCCAGCATAAAGAAGTTTTTCAGAGTGGCACAATATCCAAGATGGACATTTACAGCAGGGAATATAGTTTTAACATTGGACACTTTGGGAAAACACATTCAAAGATCTTCTATGAAACTGCTTAGCCATTTAAAACTATCATAATAGTCATTGGTTGGTACTCTACAAAAGAAGGGTTTTCCAGTTCTGCACTGTATCCAAGACATTGAATCCTTTGGGAAAGCACATTCAAAGATCATCTGCTCAGAAAATGTTAAGTCAATTAGAATCAAACTTGGCCACAATAGTCCTTGAGTGGTTCACTGCAAAAATGTTATTCAGGTCAATATGCTATACCCAAGATTTCCACAAGTGGGAAAATAGTTTTAACATTAGACCCTATGGGAAAACACATTCAGAGATCACTCAAACTGTTGAGCCAATGGGAACACAACTTGGCCTCAAAAGTTCTTGGGTGGTCCTCTACAAGAAGGGTGTTTTTCAGGTCCGCTATATATCCAAGATGGCTGACAGTGGGAAACATAATTTTAACATTGTGTTCTATGGGAAAACATAAGATATTCATAGATATTCTCCTCTAAAATTGCTGAGCCAAATGGAGCAAAACTTGGCCTCAATAGTTCTTTGGTGGTTCTCTGCAAAAAAGGTGGTCAGCACTATATCCAAGATGGCCATCAGTGGGGAGCAACGTTGTAACATTTGGACCCTTGAGAAAACGTATTCAAAGATCTCCTCTGAAACTTTGGAACCAAATTGCTTACAATAGTCCTTTGATTAACCTCTGCAAAAAAAGGTGTTTTCCTATTGGAAAAAACATTCAAAGACCTTCCCCAATCAAACTTCTGAACCAATTGGCAACAAAATTGGCCACAATAATCCTCGAGTGGACACTGCAAAAAAATCGTTTTCAGGTTTTCAGGTGCTATATCAAAGATTGCTGCCAGCTAGCAAGGAACATCGGTCAAGCATTGACCATTATGGGAAAACACATTCAAAGATCTCCAAAACTACTAAGCCCATTGGAAGCAATTTTGGCAATAATTNGGATTGTTAGTCACTACCTGTACTAGATCATATCGCACCGCCATTTTGATTCGTCAATTTTTATAGGAGTTATGGGACTTTGACCATTTTTAGCAATACTATACAACTGGAGATCTTGTGGACGCAACTCCTCGGAAACCGTGTATTGGATTTTGTTCAAATTTTGTAGGATTGTTAGTCACTATATGTACTAGATCATATCGCACCGCCATTTTGATTCGTCAATTCTTATAGGAGTTATGGGACTTTGACCATTTTTAGCAATACTATGATACAACTGGAGATCTTGTGGACACAACTCCTCGGAAACCGTGTATTGGATTTTGTTCAAATTTTGTAGGATTGTTAGTCACTATATGTCCTAGATCATATCGCACCGGCAATTTGATTCGTCAATTTTTATAGGAGTTATGAGACTTTGACGATTTTTAGCAATACTATACAACTGGAGATCTTGTGGACGCAACTCCTCGGAAACCTTGTATTGGATTTTGTTCAAATTTTGTAGGATTGTTAGTCACTATATGT
>MJUU01016380.1:3295-20107 GCA_002080025.1 Modiolus philippinarum | reverse complement strand
TGAGCTCTGAATTGGTCAGTAACTAACAAATGCTAAATTTAATGCATTGTCCGCAGCAAATGTTTCTTACAAGTCCCCATTCGGATTTCCTTTATGACATCTTTCACTTTAGAAACTGACATCCGATTATATGTCACGTGATATATAGGACATCCGTTTTTTGGTTCCGCATGAATACGCTCACTACATCGTAATAAACTAACTACATAACATAATGAAGTTACTACTCAACATAATAAGGTAACCACATAACATAATAAAGTTACTACATAACATAATGAAGTTACTACACAACATAATAAGGTAACCACATAACATAACAAGTAACAACATAACATAATATAGATCCTACATAACACAGTAAAGTAACTGCATAACATAATAAATTAACAACATAACAAAATAAAGTTTCAACATAACATAATAAAATTACTACATAACATAATGAATAAACTAAACAACATTATAAGGTAACCACATAACATAATAAAATTACTACATAACAAAATAAAGTAACAACACAATATAATAAGGTTACCACATAACATAAAAAAGTAACATCATAACACAATAAAATTCCTTCATAACATAATAAAGTAAATATATAACACAATAAAGTTCCAGCACAACGAAATAAAGTTTCTACATAACACAATAAATTGACTACATAACATAATAAAGTAACTACGTAGCATTTTGAAGTTACTAAATAACATAATAAAGTTACTACATAACGCAATAAAGTTACTACATAACATAAAAAAGTTAATACATAACGTAATAAAGTTTCTACATAACGCAATAATCTGACTACATAACATAATAAAGTTACTACATAACAAAATAAAGTTACTACATTACATGATAAAATGATTACACAACATAATAAAATTTGTACCCCGTAAAATGATTATACACTACGTAAGACAGTCATGGCGTTCCATACTCTGTTAAGGGAACTTCTAGGTTTGTCAACCCGAGGAGGGAGTTGTTTCCAGAGGGCTCTTAATTATTTTATTATATTTTAAACAGTCTCATCAATATCAAATCAAGAAGTCGTATTATGGTTTTAATATCACAAAGAAAACTGATATAATCTGCTACATGTGAGCTTTTTAGAATCTACGGGTTATTTTTCTCTGTGACGGCATATCCGGGTTGTTCATCGGGGAGCAATATGGTGATGTTATATCTAGGTTGTTTGCTAAAGTTTGCTAAAACATCTGAGTTATTTTGAAGTCACATGATTGCTTAAATCCAATCAAATCTTATCTTATTTAGTAAAATATAATTATACAACCCTATATGGGATTGACACCTGAAAAAAAATCGGAATGGATGGCAACAATAGAGAAACGCGTTGTTCTCTTACTATCGAGTCAATGAACTTATTTTCACAATTTATAGTACTAATTATTTTTTCCTTTTTATACTACAAAGCAATTTAGAATACAAAACTGTCTCATTTTTTCATAATTTTACCTGCTTGATATCAAAAGCCATGTGTAAAACTTTCGAAATGTTCCAACGAGTTTTTTTTTAGAGATATTTGGTTTTGATTTTAAGGTGCGAATGAATACACGTTAATGGTGCGTTTCTTACGTTTGTAACATTATTTGAACATAAATGTAAGTACACATCAATAAAAGACACCGAACTGAAGTTAATCTAAAAAATCTAAAATGATGTTATTATGTTTGATGTCACTTCATAAAATAAAACATTTAAAAACTAACGGAGAACAAACGACGTTAGGTTTCTGAACCTGTCATTTTACTCTGGTCATAAAAAAAAGATGTGCATGATTGAGATTCCCTAATAAAATGTATAAATTTTCGCATTTTTTTAAATTCTGGTTCGTTTTAACACAGAAGTACCAGACTATTAGATACTTCATTGAATTTTAAGAAATATTCGAAAAAAATATGATTGCAATGTTTCATGTCATTGTGTACTATTATAATATAGAAAGAAATGAACGATTGAAAATTCCAAGCGAAGCAAAAGTGATAATTATGGTTTGCATACAGTTGACAGTTAGTAAAATATTAAAAACTCACACGTGGACAAAAAATTATTTCCAGTCGCTTTTTGACGTAAGTATATCAAACTAGCGATCTGCGACAGAATGATAAATTATATAAATGAAGTTGTACTATTTGTGAGTATCTACCTGTATTAAACAATCTATGTTCGGTCGAAGGGAAATTAGTTTAATTAACACTTGATTAAATGAACGTATTTAGATATCTTATCTTCTACCATATAAAGTTTTACTCTAAACCTGAATCGGCCGTGTTCGGGGATGTCGGGAGCGTCCCTAGTTGATAAATAAGGGAATGCACTGTCTATGCGGGGTAGTCAAAACATAATACGGAAAGCTTGACCGCGAACCATTGTGGCCATTGTTTGGAGAAACGCCACGCTCCAGTATAGAGACCCTTTTATATTTCCTATAGAGAGCACATAACGAAGGCTAAATATCCTGCCCCTACCCATTTCTCTCCTTTGTGCCAATCATTTTGTCCCGTCAACATTTATTTCTTAATTGATTTACTTATTTGATTTGATAAATTTGTTCTTGTGCTGATATAGATAAAACATTGCTCACTGAACGTTAATCTGTTAGTAATCATACAATCAACAATATTTTTTGGTTTGAAAAAAAAAAAGATTTTTTTCTTCTTGTACTTTTATTCTGTTTTCCCCTTTTCTTTAATAACAAATATTATTAAATATACAAGTAAAAAAATCAGTCGAAATTACTTCATAATGTAAAAACACATATCAACGATGTTACCAACAAGATGGCGCAACATTACCATTTTTAAATTGAAAATGATACATGAGCATAAACTGTTTTCAATGGCAACAGGGGAATTTTTACACACATTTAACAAAAGCTTTGATTTTTTTTCTTTTATTTCAAATATTTAGTTTTAATTGCAAATGTACGAAACATTAATGAAGTTTCAAGCAACATCTTGAATATCATAACCTTTAGACTACATGTATTCCAACTGAAATGATAACGAATTCATTCTGGTCATGACTTTTATCATAGCGTTGCTCGACAATAAGCATAGAATTCCGCTTACACCTGTGCTAGGGGCCGTCTTGAACTTACTATGGGGTATGAGCAAGGATCATTGTTGAAGACCTCATGGTGACATCAAGATGAAGAACAACAATAAGAGCGTTGTTTCTTTGCTTGTTTTTTACCATGTATTTGTAGAGACTTTGTCTCATGTGCATTTACTCCATATCCTTTTATTCACCATTTAAACAAATGAAAATCTTATTCAAGGAATATCTCCTCTTGCAAAGCCGTGACTTTAGAGCTTATTTGTCAACCCTTGGAGGGGTGGTTTCCCTGGGACAGAGCCCTCGGGAAACAAATCCTTCCTCAAGTTGACAAATCTGGATGTTTCCCTTAACAGCGGTCATAATTGTATATTGACGCATTCAAAAAATCAATTTTATAATGACTGTCAAATTCGCAGTTTTAAGTAATTTGATTCTTGTCTAGAAAATAGTTTAATTGCTCTTTTACCAAAGCTTGAAACAAATGAATATATTTAATTTATTCAAAGAATATCTCCTCCTGCAAAGCCATGACTTTAGAGCTTATTTGGCGTTATTTTAGGCACTTTAGGGTATGTGGTCTCTATTAAACTCTGAACATGACTGTGTGATTTTTCTGTCTTCTTAAAGTAGGATTCTTGTCTGTACTGTAAATTGTTAGCCTGTTAATCAAATCACATCTATCCTTTGAGACTGACAGTCCAGCAGAAGAAGCATCAACCAAAAGTTATAAAACATTTTCATGACCAGAGTAAAGTGGCAAGTGCAGAAAACTAACGGCGTTTGTTTTCTGTTAGTTTTTAATGTTTTGTTATATGAAGTGACATCAATATTGATCGCATCATTTGAGATTTACTTTTCTTCCGTAAATGGTGGTTTACAGTGTGAGACGACCCATGTGAGATCGATGCACGCGACTTCGTCTCACATGGGTAAATGACCAAACAAAAGTGTTCATTTTTGTGATACAATAATCGTAACCATGACAAAACGTCATAAAACGTCTGACGTCACAATGTAAGTCACACTCAAATGGCGACGACGTTACTCGCACAGTATAGGCTTCCAGATATTTGTTGTCGTATTTTACGGAAAAATAGCTACTTACATTCGATCAAAATCAAAGATCGGTGTATCTTTCACTCATGTAAGAAATTCGTCGTCTTATTCTCTTGTTTCGCTGCGCTCCACTCGAGAAAAGACGGAATTTCTAACATTCATGAGCGATACCCCGATCTTTGATCTGCTCTCATGTTAGAAGCTATTACAGTTCTGTGTTATTTATTAATCTGTACCTTTCTTACTCTTAAATAATCAATAGTAAAAGAAATTGATTACTTACGTGTATTCATTTGAACCTTAAAATTAAAAACCAAATATCTAAAAAAAAATAATGATAGGAACATCTTGAAAGTTGTACATGTTGCTTTTCATTTCAAGTTGATAATATCCTTAAAAAAAAAGACACATTTTCGTATTCTCAATTTTTTTTTAGTAACAAAAATTTGTAATATAACTGGTACTATAAATTGTAAATAAGTTCAATGACTCGGTAGTAAGAGTACAACGCGTATCTTCGTTTTTGCCACCAGTTCCAGTTTTTTTCCAATCCAATATTAGGTTGTATTGATGCATGTCAATAAAAATGAAAAAAAAAATCTGACTTTCAAACTGGCAGTCTTAAGTTAGTTGTTTCTCTTCTGGAAAATAGTTTTATTGCACTTATATTAAACCTTTAAACAAATAAACAACTTTAATTTCATTTAATTGAAGGAAAATCTCCTCCGCAAAACCGTGTTTTTTGCTTATTTTGGCAGCGTTAATACGCCACTTTAGGGTATAGGGTCTCTAACGAATCTAGAACTTGGGTGAGTTTTTTTTGTCTACCAAATGTAAGACTCTTGTCTGTTCTGAAGAGACACACGTTGTCGAAATGGTGATCGACATAACTTATTTTCTCTAATTCTTGTTCAAAATAAATACTTCCCAAATGATGTTAGATGAATTGATAATCAACATGTTTGGAAATTGATCTCACTTGCTGATTGGTCAATCATGTAAATGTCTCGTGTCAGTTTCTAAAAATAGTGCAACCGGATGTTGATGAAATTAACATCTGCCTCATTGTCTAGCGAAATGGATTTTGCATTTTCAGGACTAAGATAACTTAATTTAATGATAATAATGACATTTTAATGAAAAATATTACACTCATCAACCCTTTCAATGAAAGGCGAAATGATACACATAGCAACGATGATGGCAACAAAATGGCGGCATAAAATTATTTGAGACTGGAGACTACGGAGATCGCTTAACATCAAATAAATTGAGTAGAAATTAGAGAAAAAATCTCTAAAGTTGTTTTCCTCTTTATTACGATAAGTTCTCACGTCTCGGTTAACCTCGAACTTTAAAATGTGAAAATTTAACTATCTCGATGTGAGAAATATACGTAATAAACATGAAACAATGTTTTGGATTATATATTTAATATTGGGGAAGTACAAATCCGAGAAAAAATTGTAAATCAGATTGAAAACTCTTGCCTTTTGTCTTCAAAGCTTTGCTAATACAACAACACAGGCAAATAATTTTGAAAATCAATGAAAGGTTTTTGATATATAAGACGTTGAATATTGGGCGAAAAATGGTTCTCTCCAAGGTTTCCATCATTTTCCAACAGCTTCTTATATGCCTTCAAATGTAGGAACATAGAAATGAAATTTGTTAAAATTTGATTGATTGATCGATTAGTTATAGTTTAACGTCCACTGAGCAATATTTCAGCTATATCAAGACGAGAACAAGTTAATCAATGCAAAAAATTGTAAGTAAAAGAAGAAAGAAATAAAGGTAGAAGGGACAACCGGGGTAACGACTTTCGATTGCCACTGGAAAATAGGTGAAATGGGCAGGGGCAGGAAATTTAGCCTTCCATCCGACACTCAGTGCGTCTGCTCTCTTTAGAGAAATACAGAAGGGTTCTTTATACTGCATGGAGCGTGGCGTTTCTCCAAACAGTTTGGCTACAATGGTTCACGGTCAGGCTTTCCGTATTATGACCTGACTACCCCGCATCCACCAACTGGGACGCGCCCGGCATCTCTGTAGCCGGAGCCCCTGAAAACCGATCCAGGTGCCGGGCCTCTGTTAGGAAGACTCATACTCCAAGCTCAGAGGATGCTGCGGGCCTATTCATAAGCCGGGACTGCGCACGGCGGTGTTAAAATTTGTACTTCATCTATTTTATGCATTTTAAAGTGAGGTATGACCATGTATATGTTATCCATGCGCAAAATATTTAACCCTGTTTGAAATAATAATATCAAAGGATATCGAAATCTTCTGAAAACTATGGCTCGTATCCCTTACACAAGAAAAATCATGAAATTATTATATTGTGTAACATTGATTGGTCATAAGTGAAAATATTAGTTATAATTTGTGTTATTCATTTAATATTTTAAGAAAGGATATGGAGTAAATAAAAACGAAACCATAACACATATGTTAACTCCAACTGCAATAATTTTGATGAGCTCTATGGCCATTTCGGAAATTTATTCCTCATCAGCAGCACTAGAACCCGAACAAAGGAAATCCATGATTTCAAAAAAATGCTTCAAATGCATAAAACCAAACGATATCCGAATAATCAGTAATATCACGTATTGCTAAGGACAAAACTACGATGGAGGGAGTTAATGCTTAGGTTTTAGAATTTACATAAGTTTAGATAATAATAATTGAACAAAGTTTACACATGAAATATTATCTCATGTACAAGTACACCATATCTAAGAAAAATAAAGAGCATACATCTCTAACACGGGGAATTGTTTTACCAACTCCACACTGCATTAGAAGACAATCTTATCTCGTTTTCATTGTGCACAACAAAATACTGAGACCACAAATTTCTAGTATTTTGAAATTTAACATTTCAAACTATTGGTATTATAGCCAGTGGATGACTGACGTTGTAAAAACTGTTGGGAGAGAGGGGATTGTCAGACCTTTATTGTAACTTAGATTTGGTCATGTTTAGCTGCTAGTTAAATGGCTTTGGTAAAATAAATCAGATGTTGTCCAAAGTGGTTTTTGGACAAATTAATGTTTTCTATAGACGAGTTTCCAATTGGTGAATTTTCCAGGAAAATTTTGACGTCACAATATAGATTTTTGGACGTCACAATGATACGTGACGCAATTTACTCCGATTGACCTCAGGTCAATTGGAATAATTCATTCATAAAACGAAATTTGAAATTCGTCTATTCTGTGAAATGTTTAATTTGTGTTAACTTTAATGGTTAATAAGAAGCCCGACCTCAATTTTTGCGCCTTTCCCAAGTCAGGAATATGTTGGTCATTGGCTTGTTCTTGTCTTCTTATTAAATTTTAGTTTCTTGATATTCGGGTTATTGGATGGGGTTTGTTTTCATTGATTTATTCACTTTTTTACATTTTTGGGGCCATTTAGGGCTTGCTTTATGATGTGAGGTTCCTCAATGTGTTGGAGACCGTACGGTGACCCCTAGATTCCTTTGTATTGGTTGTTTTTAACCTGGAGATGGGATATTGTCTCATTTACATTTACCCCATTTCCTGACTTTTTCATATGTGCTGTTGGTCATGAAAAGTATGTTGCCTGTTGTTTGACTGTTATCAGATATTAAAATTTAATGTCTACTGTTTTGTGAAAATTGTTAGCCTGCTAATTTGACCAGTGCTATTTCGACAATATATGTCTCCACAGAGTAGACAGAAATGAAATATTCGTAGCACCTTAAATCAAAATCAATATATGATAACAAGGCCGACATTGTACACACCACCAAGTCCAGCTTTATAAGGTAAATTATAAAATTAAGGAATTGTGCACTTCTATCAATTGTAAGTCAGGGATAAGCTATAATTACACCTATATAAATCTGAAAGTATACAAAAATATACATATGTTGACAGATGACTTCTCATTTAGTATGGAAGTATTAATCGATTTCGGAAAAAATGAAAAACTAGATTAACGCAATCCAATGAAACAAATAAAAAAGGGGGGAAACAAAATTACCGAACGGAGTTGTCAAGAGGCTTTTGTCCTTAGTCCATGAGACAGAAAGAGTAATCCGGTAGAACCGCAATAGTCCTGACTAAAAATTTATTACTATTTTGAAACCCAGAAACAAAAGAAATTCTCTGGTCGTATGTGGAAGTTTCTACTGAACATATATTTCTGTGACAAAAACACTTTAGTGCATAGATTATGCTTCAAATTGAGCGTCACAAATATAAAATTTGTAACTTTGGTTGCAATGATTAATAATGATTGAATTAGCCACAGTAGTTATCATGTTTTATTATAAAACATGTGTACTTACATAAGATGCAATGATAATTATAAACATTCTATGATCGTCATTTTGTGAAGCATGTTTCTTGAGTCCTGAAATGATTTATATGTCCTATGCATAAGTTTTGTATAAAGTCAATCCTAATTGATAACTCAGTCGTGACGTAATGAGTTCTGGTATTTTTATGCCTTTAGCACAAGTTTAAAATAAAGTTCAGTTCCGTCCAATTATAGAATAGATTACTCAAACGAGATGGAATCTCATTACTATTCTTTCTGTAATCGCATAGAACATGGTGATGAGATCGAGATGTTGCCTTCAGTAGTATGCGTACTAAGTGTCTGTTACCCCTTAAATATGCATACCTGACAGAACTTCTACCAAGATTGTCAGTAGCACTGATGTCGGCACCATATTTTATCAATGTCTTCACTAAGTCAGTCTGCAATCTTTTTGAATTTCCTTCCAATATTTTGTCGCATAATACCATCAATGGTGTAACCTCGTATCTAAGTCTGCAATTTACATTTACACCACCCTCTACCAATAGGCGTGCCAGTCTAAACTGGTTTGTATGTATTGCATAAAGCAGTTTTCCTTCCATTTCCTTTTTAGATAACAATTCTGATTCTAAATACATATTTACTGGCTGTACTTTTCTGACAAAAAACTTGAATCTTAGTGTTCTCAGCATTGTTTGAAGTATAATTTACCTCACAACTCCCTTTATATAGTAGAATATATTCCACATGCTGACTCTTTACGTCATCCATCTTTACATTTGAAAATATACTACATGCTCTTCTTACCTCAAGGAGCTTTGATATTATGACTTTGCTATAGGTCTTTTATAAAGGTGCGAAATCTATATAGACGTTTACACATTTTGTAAAAGTGCTAAATCAGTGGAGGTTTACATATTTTGGTGTGGAACAAAAATCGAGATAACATTGTTTTCGGGTTTTGATCCTTTATTTCAAGCTCGTTTACTCAATTCCATATAACATCTACAAGACTATGGCGTTTTCGGGATTTTTTGTTCTGACATGTTTTTAGAAGGGAACTAAGTTAATGATTGATATATTTGTGCACAATTTCATATTCTCAGGAATTGCTGTAAACCGATTGGCTATACAGCATAAAAATATAATATGCGATTGTAATTGTTTTGGCTGTCGGATTGATTTAGTGGTTGATTGATGTTTTACGCCAACTTCAGCATTATTTCATCAATATTGTGGCGAGAACTTTTAAGTATATTTAACAAATATGATAAATAAATGAAATATCAGTTTAAAACCATTATAGCTTTATACAAGTAAAAAACAGTGTAAAATATTTAAAAAAAAACTATAATAGCAGAAATGTCAGTTTAATTTCTACAATATTAGAACTTTGAATTTATCTATTTAAATCTTACTAAATAAATTGATTGCTTTTAAAAATTTAACGATTTTGTCGCCAGTGACATTTGTAATAAGGTCTTTAAGACAATGAGCAGAATAAAAATCACGCCTGGTCGGTCGCCTTTTATCTCGTTTTCAGACGCGTTCAAAGTACGTATAAAACATCTAGTGCAATGCACATGTCAGCCTTAATTAAATATAATTTAATATATATTCAATACATGTATGTGCCCCCTCTTTTTCGGTCTTCAAAATGCATCGGTATTATCATGGTATATGTTTGCTAGCAACAATGCTTAAAGGACAACTCAAATTGTATGGTTGGATTTGTTTTCCAATTCCCCCTTCGAACTGAACTAAACTATTGTGATTCGATTTTTACAAATCTATTCAATGAATTTTCTCAATGAAACTCTATATTTTAACAGTTAAACTAGAAGTTCTATTATGTTTCTAATATTTTGCACATTTGTTTTTACTTCTATAAAGCTTTATAGTGTTATTTTGATATTTAATATAATTGTTCAATATACTTAACAGTTCTCGTCACGATATAGCTGTAATATTGCTGTAGTTGGCGCTAAACATCAATCAATTAATCAATCTTCAGGCTTGTAACCACTGCAAGTCTCGTCATGTCATTCCGAGAATGTCGAATAAAAAATATCATTTGAAAAAAAATTCCCGCCAAAACATAACTTCTGAGGATTATGAATTTCACGAGACTTGCAGACCCTATTGTGAACAGAGAAAAGACAGAGTGACTGGTATTTTTTTTCACTTCAGAGTGTATATTCTCTAATAACATCATGGATTTAAGCATATTATCCGAAGTTATGTATCTTTAACCCAGCTTTTCGGAAAAACCCAAAAATCTATTTTTTTCAAATCAAAAATCAAATTGTTAAACAAAAAAATAAAATATAAACATACGTACATATCTCATTTATTTTTACTCGGCGAAGCACGCCCGGTGAACCGTGCATTTCTACATGTTACATAAGCTCGACAAATAAATTTTCATATCTGAGTTCTTAAGATTATTTTCAGTTGATTTTTTATAGTTGAAGTATATGATACATGGGAATAATAAGAAAATTACCGGAAAGAATTGTCAAGGGACAAAGTCCAGGAGACAAAAAGACAAAAGCAGATGGAAACGACCGGAAAAATTTGTCAAAACATAATTACATGTATGTTTTCATATCACGTTCTTCAGCAACCCTCGGTCATTTTTTATCCCTCGATCATAATTGCTGTCGGGCTGACGCTGCTGATAAAAAGCGTGATATGAAAAATGGTTTGTAATAATCTATACACATCATTCTAAGTACAGTTGTTCGAAATTTTGTCAAATTATACATAGCGTATATCTTGTTATACTGAATGTTTCAAAAAGTCATCATTACTGGTGAAATAAGTGTTTCATCTGTATATTGCATGTTTTCTACTGAAGCATTTCGGTTTTTTCTGAAAGAGTTCTAAGAAGCACAAAACAGTGATACCTATTCTTTAGTGTGTATTTAGCGGAAATGGATAAAGCTACGAAATTAAAATTAAGTTTTAAACTATCGTGTCCTTTTACTATTTTTTTTTCATTCTTTTGTACAATATTTGTCAGTCATATACAAGAGAGCCAACAAGGGAGCAAACCGTCTATCATTATTTCAGTTGGAAAACACAAAGTCAAAAGGTTGTATCGTACATTTGCGCTTAAAACTAAATATTTGAAATAAAAGAAAAAAATCAAATCTTTCGTTAAATGTGTGTAAAAATACCAATGTTGCCATTGAAAAAAGGTTATGCTAATGTATCATTTTCAATTTTTAAATAAAAAAAACGGTAATGTTGCGCCATCTTGTTGGTAACGTCGTTGAAATGTGTTTTTACATTATGAAGTGATTGAGACTGATTTTTTTTACTTGTATATTTTATAATATTTATACAAGGGGAAAACGAAATAAAAGTAGAAGAAAAAAATCATTTTTTTCAACAAAAAATATTGTTGATTGTATGATTACTAACAGATTAACGTTCAGTGAGCAATGCTTTATCTATATCAGCAAAAGAACAAATTTATCAACTCAAATAATCGTAAGTAAATCAATTAAGAAATAAATGTGGAAGTGACAAAATGATTGGCACTGGTAAAGGAGAGAAATGGGTAGGGGCAGGATATTTAGCCTTCTTTTATGACTCCCAGTGCGTCTGCTCTCCTTAGGGAAATATAAAAGAGGTCTCTATACTGCATGGAGCGTGGTGTTTCTCAAAACAGTATGGCCACAATGGTTCGTGGTCAAGCTTTCCGTATTATGATTTCACTACTGCGCGTAGACAAGGCATTCCCTTATTCATCAACTAGGGACGCTCCCGACAACTCTGTACCTGGAATCCCCGAAAACGACCGACTCAGGTTAAGAGTAAAACTTATTTGGTAGAAGATAAGACATTTTTAATTTCCATTTCAAAAGACGTTCATTTAATTAAATGTTAATTAAATTAATTCCCCTTTGACCGAAAATAGACTGCTTAATACAGGTAGTGATGAAAAATTGTTTCTCACAAACATTACAACTTTATTATCGTTCTGTTTGATATTCTTGTGTCAAACAGTGACTGGAAATAATGTTTGTCCTTGTGTGAGTTATCGATAACTGACTAACTGTGAACTGTACGCAAACCATAATTATCACTTTGACTTGGATTGGAACTTTTAATCTTTTATTTCTTTTTATATTATAAAAGTACACAATGACAGGAAAAATAGAAATTATAATGAAACATTGCAATCATATTTCTATAATTTTTTTAAAATATTTCTTAAAATTCAATGAACTATCTCTTAGTCTGGTACTTCTGTGTTAAAACGGACCAGAATTTAAAAAATGCGAAAATTTATAAATTTTATAAGGGACATCATGCACATCTTTTTTTTTTACCAGAGTAAAATGACAAGTTCAGAAACCTAACGTCGTTTGTTCTCTGTAAGTTTGTAAATGTCACCAAAAGTTTATTATATGGATTGAAATCAAACATAATAACATCATTTTAGATTTACTTCAGTTGGGTGTTTTTTTTATTGATGTGTACTTATATTTTTGTTCAAATAATGTAACAAACAAAAGAAACGAACTACTTACGTGTGTTCCTTTGTACCTTAAAATCAAAATCAAATGTCTCTAAAAAAAATACTCATTAGAACATCTTGAAAGTTTTAGGCATTGCTTTTGATAGTACGCAAATAAAATTCTAAAAAAAAACAAGACATTTTTGTACTCTCAATTGTTTTGAAGTATAAAAAAGAAAAATGACTTGTACTATAAATTGTGAAAATACGTTCATTGACTCGATAGTAAAAGATTGTTGATGCCACCCGTTCTGTTTTTTTTTCAGGTGTAAATCCCATGTAAGGTTGTTTTATTCAATTTTACTATATAAGAGAAGATTTGATTGGATGAAAGCAATCATGTGACTTCAAAATAAGTCGGATGTTTAGCAAACAACCTCGATATGACATCATCCTATTGTTTCCCGATGGAACAACCGGATATGACGTCACAGAGAGAAACAACCCTGTAGATTCTAAAAAGCACTAGCAGATTATATCAGTGTTCTTAATGAAATTAATGGACAATATATAGTTAGTGTCTTTAAATATCAACTGTATTTGTACAAGGCTAAGAAACAGATTGACGTGCGAGCCTTTGGCGAGCATTTCCATCTTTTTCGTGCCGGGTACAAATATATTTGATGTCTAAAGACACTAATTATATATTGTTTTATTCTGCAATACATAAAACAACTTCAATTAAAATATAATTAATAAAAAAGAATATTTTGGGGTTTTCTGTCTATCCATAAATACCGGAAGTGGGCGTGGCTTAAATCAATATCCTGGATAGTGTACAAGATACAGTTGTGCAGGATACAGCAAGGGAATATACGTAGGGCTTTATCTGTATAGTAAAAGCTACTATTGCAAGATAAAAACCATTATACGACCGCTTGATTTGAAATTAATGAAACTGTTTAAGATATAATAAAACAGTTATGGCACACTATTGACGTGAAACTTCCAAATTTTTTCAATCCTTGGATGGGTGGTTTCCCTTGGGCAGACCCCCTCGGAAAACAACTCCCTTCTCGGGTTGACAAGTCTGGATGTTTCCCTTAACAGCGGGCCATTATTATATATTGACGAATGCAAAGAACAAATTTTATAATGACTTTCAAATTGGCACTGTACTTGTAAATAAGTTGTTTCTTGTCTAGAAAATAGTTTAAGCTTTGAACAAATAAATATCTTTTAATTTATTCAAGGAATATCTCCTCTTGAAAAGCCGTGACTTTAGAGCTTATTTGGCCTTATTTTAGACACTTAAGGGTATGTTGTCTCTATCGAACTATGAACTTGTGTGTCTTCTGAATGTAGGATTATTGATTCTACCGACGAGACATAAGCAGTCGAAGTGGTAATCGAAAGAATTTAACTTTTTGTAGTCAGGGTATAGTATTGGGGGGAACAAATCTGAAAAAAAATTGTAAATAAGAATGAAAACTCTTGCATTTTGTTTTGAAAGCTTTGCGCGTGTCCTCATTTTTCTTTTCTCTGCCACTCATACTATGTCTTTGTTTCTTTGTTATTCCGATGATGCCATTGTTCTTGGATTATTTGTTTTAGACTGGCGTTCGGTTCCAACTTACTTTTGTTTTGGGTATTTTCAGCTGGTTCTTCAATGGTTTTGGTGAAATAAATCAGTTGTTGTCCAGAATGGTTCTCGGACTATTTGGTGTTTGAAGAAGCACTATGTGATGTTGGTCATGGAAATAATGTTGCATGTCTTGTGACTGTTATCATAGATTAAAATTTACTGTCAACTGTTTTGTGAAAATTGTAAGCCTGTTAATCAAATCACTTCTTGCCATCTTTTGAGACTGAAAGTCCATCAGCAGAAGCATCACACAAAAAGTTATAAAAACACCCGAGATAACAGTAAAATTTAAGCTTTATATTTTTCTATGACAAAGACACCATAGTGCATAAATAATGGTTCAAATTGAGCATCACAATTATTAGCCGCCGTGCGCGGTCCCGGCTTATCAATAGGCCCGCAGCATCCTCAAAGCTTGGAGTATGAGTCTTCCTAACAGAGGATCCCGAGGGAACCCCGGGATATAGAAATAGAACCTAGTATCTCCGGCTTGCGGGGTATGACCCCTCCTAAACGGGACTGACCCCGAGGGAACCCCGGGATATAGAAATAGGACCCATTCTGTGGTTGTGCGGGATGAATAAATACACAACCCATCTTTCGGATGGGATGTAAACTCAGGTCCACGTGTTGGAATAAATGCCACGCTTCCTGCACGTAAAAGAACCCTTGTAGCGAGCTCTTTTTGAGTGGTCCGTAGGTGATCGGCTACAACGCTTAATTCCACGCCCTTTTCGATTTCACCCTACTTTTCCAGTGGCAGTCGGAATTTCCCGTCCCATGACCCTTTCCATACCCAAAAGTGATTATTTATTAACAAACTTGTTCTCGTAAAGCTGAAATATTGCTGAGTAGACGTCAAACAATATTCAATCAACCAATCACAAAAATTAGATTTGTAACTTTGCCAGCAATAATTAATAATGATTGAATTAGCCAAAGTATGTACATTTTATCATAAAATATGTATACTTACATAAGATGCAATTATAATTATAAACATCCTATGATCGTCATTTTGTGAAGCATGTTTTTGTGAGTCCTGAAATGTTTTATATGTCTTTAACATAAGTTTTGTATAAAGTCAAGCCCATCTACCCATGAAATTGATACCCCAACTCAATCGTTACGTAATGAGTCCTGATATTTATATGCCTTTAGCACAAGTTTAAAATAAAGTTCAGTTCCGTCCAATTATAGAATATATTACTCAAAAGTCGCATAATACCATCAGTGGTGTAACCTCAAATCTAAGTCTACAATTCACATTTACACCGCCCTCTATAGGCGTGCTAGTCTAGATTGGTTTGTATGTATCGCATAGAGCAGTTTTCCTTCCATTTCCTTTTTAGATAACAATTTTGATTCTAAATACATGTTTACTGGCTGTACCTTTCTGACTGAAAACTTGAAACTTAGTGTTTTCAGCATTGTTTGAGAGAACTGTTAAGTATATTGAACAAATATGATAAATTAATAAAATATCATTTAAAAAAAATATCATTAGAGCTTTATACAAGTAAAAAAGGAGTGTAAAATAAAAAAAAAAAACCTAATAGGAGAAATGTCAGTTTTATTTTTACAATATTAGAACTTTGAATATATCTATTTAAATCTTGCTGAATAAATTGATTGCTTTTGAAAATTTAATGATTTTGTCGCCAGCGACATCTGTAATTAGGTAAAACAATGAGCAAAATAAAAATCACGCCTGTTTTGGTTGTCGGAAAAAGCGTGGTCGGTCGCCTTTAATCTCGTTTTCAGACGCGTTCAAAGTATAAAACATCCCTTCAGACTGTACGCAATATAAGAATAAACAGTACAATGCACATGTCTGCCTTAATTAAATAGAGGCCCAAGGGATGATATTGGTCGAGGGATGATTAGGCATGTGATACGGATTTTGTCATGTATTATACAGTTTATCATATATTTAAACAGAGGACTACTTAATCCCTAAAGTACTGTAAAAATGAAATCGGTAAGAGAAAATGCAAGTATTTTTGTGAAAAAAAAACAATTTCAAAATGGGCGGAAAGGATTGGAAGTTTGGTATAAAATCTAACATGTAACGGAAAAAGGTTTTCTAGATTTTTTTAAATATACACCAAAATTCACGCCAAACAAATTTTTGTTACCCCCCAAAAAAATTTTACTCCCCAAAAAAACTTTTTCGCCCCCCCTCCAAAAAAAATTTTACCCCCAATTTTTTTTTTACCCCCACTTTCATTTTAAAAAATAAGCCGAATTGAA
>MJUU01016378.1:0-10846 GCA_002080025.1 Modiolus philippinarum | reverse complement strand
AGAACCAATCAACAGGTTGGGGAAAATCTCATTGGTATTATATATATATCTCCAGATTTGTGGAGAATTGCGAAATAACCTTCAGCCCAAGAACATGGATAAATACTATTGGAAAGACATAAATTGAATATCTTAGACAAACATGGTAACAATTACTGATTGACTGTGCTTAATCATGTTATTTGATATAATCAAGTCCTGGAAATTTATTTTTTTTTAATTTTGAAATAGCTGATATTATTTCTTTATCTGAAATTTTATTATCCAACTGGTTAGAGCATGGAACTTTTTCAAGACGTTCAAGTTTGTCTTCTAATAAGGCTGAGCCTTGTTTTATATGATTCATCAAGTTGAAAAAGATTTTGAAAATGAGAAACCCATCTTGACGGTGCCACAGTGGAATTTGTATCACAATATTCTTTCTCTTTAAGTTCATTGATAATATATTCCAGTAAGCTTTTAGATTATCATCATGTAAAGACTGAAGTTGTTCAATCAATGAGTTTTGTAGCCTTTATATTTTAATTTTCTCAATTTCGAGTACTGTTTGTTCATTTTATAAAAGTGTCCTCTAACTATGGGATCTTTTGGATATTTACAAAATATATTTCCAAAGTTTATCAGTTTTTTCTAAAAGACTTTAAATCAGCATCATACCATTTCTTGGATTTTGATTGATGTCTTTTTACAAGACAATTTTCTTTTAAGTGAAATGACAGCGGTTGAAAGAAATATATTTGATAGTTCAACTGAAGCATCATCAACACAGGTTTGTGATATGTGAATATCTTTCTTATTAAAATTTTCAATTTTATTTTGTATATCTGAGGAAAACAAGGCTTCCTGAAATTTAATAGCAGATTTATCCGACCATATAAAATTTGATTGGCTTTTCATGTAGTGCAACATCATCAGTAATTGTATTGATAATATCATAATTTGCTGACATTTCCCATTCTAATAATACAATGGCAATCTGATATAGTAGGTACAAATGTATTTACCTTACATGTAAAATATAATATTTGGTCTAGGATACTCTCCGACACAAAGGTATAATCAACTGTACTTGCACTGGTCTACCTAAAAATAGGTTCCAATTTACAGTGTAAACATCTGTCAAACAATAACAAAATACCTGAAGGTCAATCAGCTGTCAACTAACCATGACTGAGTACGTGCTCACATCTTTTGTATATCTATATTCATCACTTTAAATGGGGTACCTGTAAAGTGCGAAACGAAATAAAAACGAAACGGAACGAAACGAAATCAAACGAAACGAGACAAAATAAATCGAAACGAAACGAAATCGATCGAAACGAAACGAAATGAAATTTTTACAAAACGAAACGAAACAAAATTGAACGAAATCCCTGGAAATTGAACCAATTAGAACAGAATTGGAAAAACAAACAAAATGCCGTTAATTAATCGTATTCTGAAGTAAATACACAAAGTAAAAATGGTAAGGTAAGGTAAAATTATACAAAATATACAAACTAAAAAACAGCTAAAATATCCAAAACGGGTTTAAAGAAAAGTGTGCCCAACGTTTCGGCCAGAACGGCCTTCTTCTAGGGGCAACCGGGACAGAAAAATGGAAAAAGGTGTAGAGGATACATTCTCTTATATCCTCTACACCTTTTTCCATTTCCGTTATGGATATTTTAGCTGTTTTTAGTTTGTATATTTTGTTTAATTTTACCTTTTAATTGTGACTTTGTTTACATGTATTTACATGTACATTAATTTGTGGCCATTGCACAACACATATTTTTATATTCTCGTATTCTGAAGTACATCCATACTTTAAGTCATTTCTTGTTGTCTTTTTTTATCACTGTATACTTTAATGTGCGGGTAAAGGGGTATCCATGCAATGGCGTAAGAGAAATAAGGCCACGTTTCACCAACATAAGAAATTAGAATTATGCTTGCATATTGATCAGCTGAATATTTTGCAGTGTAAATTAGCTTATCTCCTTGTCTTATGAATTAAACTTAACACCATTCAAATTCAAACTGAAAAAGAAAGCAAACGAAACAAGTCAAATAAAAGATAATTGGCCAGAACTAAATATTGTGATAAGACGTTCATTTATTTTCACAAGTTTTGTGGCATTAACTGAAACGAAAACACTGACAAAGACCAGCAAACAAGTAAGAATTACTCAGTGTATGTTTACATGCATAAATAAATTTATTGGTCCCCTTTCCAGATTTATAGCAACTCGGGTGCAAAAGAGGTATGGCCACTTTCCCATGAATTTATTTCCTTCAGCATACTGATTTTGTGAATGCATCAAATCTTCTCCAAAACTCTTTTAACAGGTTATCTTTCATATACAATATCATAATAAATAAATTCAAATGCATTTTCATACTTTTAGATAAAAGATTCAGTCACTGAACTGGCCACTTGAATGCAGATTTTCACAATTTTGGAAGGTGTTTGTTAAAATTAGCTATATAGTACTTCCAAAACCAAACTAAAGAAACTGCCATTTGGAACGGCAAATGTTTCTACAGTCACAACAAAAAATGGTCTGGGTTCTTGGTGTCCTTTGGGGAGTTTCATATTCCTGCCAACTGTACGAGGTTTAAAACTGCGCACCAATTTTGGGCATCTGACAGAAAATGGAATTCGCTATGGGAATGTTTGCTAAATGATTTTCGATGTCTTATGATATTTCAAATTTGATTAAATATGCCACTTTTATTAGGTAACCATACAGAATATCAAATCTTTTCAGCAAACTCCTGTTGTATTAAGGGGGGGGGGGGTTATAAAAATAATAGGAAAAAAAATCATCATTTTTTGCCATTTGTTCAAAACTTAAGTTCGGGGACCACATCTTTATTTCATGCAAATGGAAGGAAAGTATATTAGCTATAAGTTTAACGAAGCTTAAAAAAAATTATAAGTTTAACGAAGCTAAAAAAAAATCTATCTGATGTTACTAAAATGAACTAAAATTTTGTTAAAATTCACTAATTTTCCCTATCATTTTGTCATGTACCCCACCCCAATTTTTGCGCCTGTCCCAAGTCAGGAATATGTTGGTCATTGGCTTGTCCTTGTCTAATTCTTATAAATTTTAGTTTCTTGATATTTGGGTTATTGGATGTGGTTTGTTTCCATTGATTTATTCACTTTTTTACCTTTTGGGGGCCATTTAGGGCTTACTATATGGTGTGAGGTTCCTCACTGTGTTGAAGACCATACTGTGATCCCTAGATGTTTTGTTTTTGGTCGTTTTAACCTGGATATGGGATATTGTCTCCTTGACATTTACCCCATTTCCTTTCTTTTTCATATTTGTTCCTTCATAAAATTTGTTCCAAATGATAAAGTAGAGAATCAGTAGAATATGTGTTCCAAAGGATAAAGTATTATAGAAAATTTGTTCCAAAGGAGCAAGTATTATAGTATTTGTTCCTAACGGAATAAACGTTATATAAAAATTGTTCCCAAATGAAGAAATATTATGCCAATGTTTATAATACAAATGTATTTGTTCCAAAGGAACTTTTGTTATGGAGAACAAATATACGTTGACATTTTCAACCAAATTAGCTGATTTTTAGAATACAGATTGCAAGGTAATATGGCCGGTGTCCCTTATTTTTATTTTATTTTTTGTATGCTCTAAAAACAAAGCATAAGTCGTGAACTACCAGACAATTTTAAGACTCCCTTACCACCTAGCCATGTTCGACTGCTAATATGTAAAAAAAAACATACAAATGCGGCATATATCAGTTTATTCCTAGGAAGTACACGTACCAGAAACCACCGTACACGATTTTTGACAACCTTTGAGCATATTTTGAAAATGGCCAAATATAGGAACAAAATTCATGCCTCAATGGCCATAGTCCCAACTGTAACTTTGGTACAAAATCATGATTGACAGTGTCAACGTATATTTGTTCCGCATAACAAAAGTTCCCTTGGAACAAATATTATAAACATTAGCATAATATTTCTTCCTTTGGGAATAATTGTTATATAACGTTTATTCCGTTTGGAACAAATACTATAATATTTGTTCCATTGAACAATTATTCTATAATACTTTGTCCTTTCGGAACAAATATTATTAAAGAACAAATAGCACATGACAACAGTAACTAAATACGTACATTGTAACGTTGGTATTGAATGTACAAAACTTCGGTACCAGATTTACATTAATTTTGGTACAAAATTTAAAGTAAATACATACGGTACTTAATTTATAGCAATTTCGGAACACCTTTATCTTTTAAATTATTGCATTACAGTAGATGGGTTGGTTTTAAAGGGGCTTAATCTACCTACTCATGCCCTTGGGGTGATCATACTAACTAAGTGAGAACCGAACCGTCAATCCAAAACGAATAATCCAAGGACAATGGCAACATCGGAAACAAAAAAGAAACAGAGACCAAACACGAGTACGGCACAGAAAAGAAAAATGAAGACACACACACACCAAGATGAACAACACGGACCCAATAAAAAAAACCATGGGTGAGATCAGGTGCACCGGTATAGTAAGCATCTCCTGCATCTTCCGTCACATACAGAAGTAAATTAGCCACTACAGGTGTAAACATTTCAACAAAATTTTGTCGGAATTTCTACTCACAGCATATGAATAAGTAGTAACTCAGATTATAGCAACTTAATTAGTATAAGCTGCTTAATGGTTTCAACGGTTTTTTTTATTTTATAACATGAAGATGCAAAAACTAAGTCCGTTGGTCTGGACTCGAAATACGACCCTCTTGTTGCTAGTCTGATGCTTTATCCTCTCCACAAGCCCATCGTAATATTTTGTGTACTAAAATTCGTGTACATTTTGTATATCGGGGGGACTAAGATTATAAAATACAGTCTACAGCGGCTTGGTTATATACATGTATTTAAGTACACAATACGGATTCAAGTTTTACTTCTTTGTTTTTCTTTTATTTTTTCTCTATTGGCTTTCATAAAATAATGATAATTAAACGTGCGTTTTTTCTGCAAAATTTCGTAAAGCGTTGTATGAATGAAAAAAAAATATGTTACCACATTTTTATGCAAATTTGACGTGACACGCTGTCATCCTACCACCGCCAGTTCCTGCCCATCCAGAATAAACATTTTAAGACATGCATGTTCTTGTAAGTACAAATGTATGTCAAGTTAGTCGTGTCGTATTGCGGCGAAATTTTGTTGTCAGTAGATGCGAATTATGACACATTTACCATACAATTACAAATTAATGCATTGACAGGACAATAAATTTATCAAAGTTTGATATAAAAAAATATTTATTATTCTACTAATTGACCACAGACGGCTGTAATATGACTTTTGCCATTGTAAACTTTTAATTTGCGTGACGCATTGCGTGAAATCATATAATGCCAATTTTCCCTGGAAAATTATTGGCATATTGTACATGTTGTAAATTGTGCAAGTCGATGTAGTTATATTTACGCAAAAATTTTGTATAACAATGTAGTCAGTATTTTATTAACAAAATCAACATTTTTGTTTCTTTTCCTTGCGTTTCGTTGAATTTCGTTTCGTTTTGTAAAGATTTCGTTTCGTTTTGTAAAAATTTCGTTTCGTTTTGTCAAGATTTCGTTTCGTTTCGTTTTGATTGATTTCGTTTCGTTTTGTTTGATTTCGTTTCGTTTGATTTCGTTTCGTTTTTATTTCGTTTCGCACTTTACATGTACCCCTTTAAATGTCCAAAGGGTCAATTATTTCTTTTATGGCTAGTCATGTATTGGTCAAAACACCAGATTAGAATACAAAGGAATTCAAAGTTAACTATAGGGGAAAAAAGTAGACAATAATTTTATTCTATTTAAGAAGAAAGTTCAACTTGGAATGTCAATCGATGTGAATATTTACCACAGAACATGCCCTTTTATATTTTTGTTATTAAAATATCCAATAAACAGATGAAGTCCTTGAAATCAAGGACTATATACCTTATTTTTAGGTATTACACCTGTAATCAGGTATAATACCCAAAACTGAGGATTTTCCCCAACCTGTTGATTGGTTCTGGGATAATTTCGTTCCAGATTGGTTCCAAATAAATTCTTTGAACTTGTATTAAGCATTCTTTTTAAAAATACAGTAAATGACGGTTGTCAAGTGTACACACCTCTTATCTAGGGCAAAGCCTGATGCAAATTAAGAAATAATTCATGGCAGGTATAATGGTTATTGGAAATTTAACCATACCCCTGTCAGAGTCTCATGAATAATTCATGAATATACATGAACATTTCATGAACTGTTCATGAACAGATTTCATGAATAGTTCATAATTTATTCATGAACATTCAATGAACAATTCATGAACTGAAAATCGACATGAAACTTCATGAACTGCAATGTTCATGAACTATTCATGAAGAAAAAAGTTCATGATCCTTTTTGTTCATGAACTTTTCTCTTCATGAATTGTTCATGAACAATTAAAAGTCATGAACATTCATGTGGAATTGTTCATCAAATGTTCATGAACTATTCATGAAATATATTCATAAATAGTTCATAAAAAATCATGAACATAATAAGTATGATGAATCCTTCATGAACATTCATATCTATTTCCAGTTTATGAATACATAATGATTAGTCCTTGGAGGGCAGATTTTCCATAAGGTTTTATATGGTCTTCATACTCAGGGGGTCCAATCGAATTGGTAAGTGCAGCATCATACTTATTATGTTCATGATTTTTTTGGAAAATTGCACTAGATCAAAATAAATATATTGGCTCAATTCTAATGGATCTTTCAAAAGCGTTCGATTGTCTACCACATGATTTACTTCTTCTGAAACTCAAAACTTATGGTGTCTGTGAATCTTCTCTCCTTCTTTTACAAAACTATCTAACAAACAGAAAACAATGTGTTCGAGTTGGCTCAAATCTCAGTGACTGGCAAAATATCTACAAAGGGGTACCCCAAGGCTCTATATTGGGACCAATTTTATTTAACATTTTCATAAATGACATATTTATGTTCACTACTGATAGCTCACTCTATAACTATGCAGATGACAATACACTATCCTATGCAAATACTGATATAAACAAGGTTATTTATACACTCGAAAAAGATAGTTTGGCTTTAATTGAATGGTTCGGTACAAATCAAATGAAAGCAAACCCTGAAAAATTTCAAGCTTTGGCAATTGGCAAAAAAACAATGAATAAAAACATTACTTTTGATCTTGCTGGTAACAAAAGAAAATGTGAACAAGAAGTGAAACTTTTAGGCGTTACAATTGACTTTGAACTTAATTTTAACACACACATTTCAAATATCTGCAAAAAAGCATCTAGACAGTTAAATGTTCTAAAACGACTCGGAAACTACTTAAGTAAACTTGGAAAATTAACAATTTATCACTCGTTCATTATGTCAAATTTTAATTTTTGTTCATTATCATGGCACTTCTGTAGCGAGTCTAACACCAAAAAAATTGAAAAAATACAAGAAAGGGCCCTTAGATTTATTTATCAAGATTATAATATTTCATATGAAGATTTACTTATTAAGTCTAAAATGCCATCCCTTAAAGTGAGACGTCTTAGAACAATGGCAATAGAAGTTTTTAGAATTATAAATAATGAAAGCCCTGTGTACTTACAAGATTTAATTAATATAAAAAAATTAAAATATTCTTTCAGATATCAAAATTTAGCAGAAATTCCAACGGTTAGAACGACAAGGTATGGTTTAAAATCTTTTCGGTATTCTGCAGCAAAGCTTTGGAATGAGTTGCCAAACCACTTCAGAACAGAAACATCATTTACTCAATTTAAAAGTTTAATAAACTCTTGGAATGGCAACTCATGCCAATGTAATGCTTGTGCTTAATTTTCAATATTTATTTACTTATTATTTTATTTTCTGTATGCCAAAATTAATTTTTAGTTGCTGTTTGCTTAGCTTAATTTTAGATGCTGTTTCTACTTTGCTCTATATTTAGTTTATTAGTATAATATTTTTAGC
The DNA here is from genome assembly GCA_002080025.1 of Modiolus philippinarum. Lineage (NCBI taxonomy): Eukaryota > Metazoa > Mollusca > Bivalvia > Mytilida > Modiolidae > Modiolus > Modiolus philippinarum. Next base: position 2,824 of record MJUU01016378.1, on the reverse strand, counting down.
TGCTACTGCTTGTGCTACTCATCTATAACTGTGCTTTTTTATTATATGTATCTGTGTGCTAATCTTAGTGCTGTACTTATCATACTGTGCTTTTGTCATGTATAGTGTCATAATTCCAAATGTAATTGTAACGTTCATTTTCATTGGTCAACGTAATGAATAGCAAACGGAAATATTTTTCGATATTTCCGTTTGCCCATTAATCCGCTCCGCAAAAATATAGTGCAGCAAATAATGACGTCGTTAACATGGATCCCGCAATTTTTAACGTACAAATTTGGAATTATAAGGATTAAACACTGATTTTTAGGAAATTATGTATGTATAAACTCCGGCAGCTCACTCACAAACTTTACATAAAGTCCTTCGGACTTTATTCAGTTTGTGAGTGAGCTGCCGGAGTTTATACATAGATAATTTCCTAAAAATGAGTGTTTAATCCTATATTATTGTAATGTGTATGCTGTAATGTTGCATGATTGTGTGTAGTATGTGTACTGTATTAGTTTTATGTTTGTATACATGTATATGTCGGTTTTAAAAGCTCATTAGAGCTTATGTTTTGTATGTTATGTGACATGCCGACTCTAAATAAAGCTTTTTGATGTGATTTGATTTGAGCGTGTATTTTGGTAAGTGCTGCCAAAGATGGCTGACTTGCCCCGCTTCGGCAAGCAACATTCAGTAGTTGAGAGTGTCTTATCGTTGTATATTTACACCGTATATTCTGTAAATATTGCGATTCGGCTCTCCTTCTATTTGAAAACCGATACGTGTATTTACTTTAGTACAAATAACGTTTTCCAGAAAGCTATTGAAGGAAAACCGACGTGGGGTAGGTCAAAATTTTGAACACGCCAATTTCTATACATCTAACCCATAATATGTTACGTTTGTAGTATATAATTGTTGCTTGATGGTTGGAAAACATGTCAGATTCATTTTTCATAAGGTTGTTTGTCGTTTAGTTTATTTTCGACATTACTTCAAATTTTGGTAAGTGCAGTGCGGTGTACGCCAAATTGGTAAGTGCAATATTTTCCAATTCTATGGAAATATTATAACAAAAGATATCTGCATCTTTTATCATATTTTTCCTAAGAAAAAAGTTTTTTGCCGAATATCTAACCTGCAGAAAGTGACAGCATCGTCGTATTTTGTTCCAGAATATTGAAAATGAATGAGAAAGAACAGAGAGAACAACAGAATGAAGCATATATCTGTATTATGTCAAATATCGAATCGCGTCAAATATGTGTAAAAAAGTCTATAACTGCAAATGGAAAGTTTTATCTTTGGCAAGAAGAATTAGTTCCTTCATGTTAAATGCAAAAGTAGAGACTTTGTCTCATGTGCGTTTGTTTTCTCCATATGCTTCATTGTTTATTGAAAAGTAAAACTGTAAGTGTTCAAATCTGCTGTGAATCAAGTTGGAAAATATCGAGCTTACTTAGGTTCATTTACGAGTTTTAACAGAGTGAAAATCAAAGATTTCTTGCTTGTTATTCTTTAAACAGACCTCACCACACCGTCGCCAAAATTATTATGAATTATGAAAACTTCTTTTGCGAAATGATAAAAAAATAACAACTTAAATCTGGGCATGTTGTAGAAAAATGTAGAAACAGTTTCATTTTTTCCCTTATATTGTTAATCAGAATAAAAAATTCCTTTCCTTATATTTTTTTTTTCATGAAAAAGAAGATAAGTGTTCACCATCTTCCATGAAATCATGATTTACAAAATCTTTGATTTCCAATTCTGCTCTGTTATATCAAGGTTATCATAAGGTTACAAAAAACAGAAAAGGAATGCAATTAACTCATTCTAATGGTTTTATCGCCGGCTCTTAACAATTAGATCATTTTAAACCAAGGTTCTGAACTCCCATAATAGTTTATCGAGATCTCCTGTTCCTTGGGTAGTCATTTGTTTAGTATATCCTCCAACTAAGGTAAAATCTGCAATACGCAGTGAAACCGGTAGTAGATAGGAAAATGTTTTGTTGAATTCATTTACTTAAATTCATTTTTTTTCAATAACTTTAACAGATTTTTTTACACTCCCGAAAGATGAATTTTTGTGATAGCCAGTGCTTATTTTCAAGATTTACGTTACCTGAAATCAACTTTAGTCTTAATCCAAAATCATAATCAACGAACATAAATAGACAATAAAAATAATATAATAGATTTTATCACCTTGACGCACACCTACATCGAATAAAATACATTGCAAGAGTTTTCGTCGGCCTTTGAAACAACCTATTGGAACTTAGCTTGTTCATAATGGTCCTTAGATGGGCTCTTCAACAGAGGTATTTGGCAGGTCCACATTTCACCAAAGATTACGGTGATACGAGAGCTTAATTTAACATTCACAGCTTTTATCTTGTCTTGTGATTATTTTAAAATACATGTATAAGCACAAACGAAGTAATCTGATTTTAACTTTAGTCTAGATTCAATGATAATAAATTTACAAAAATATATTAGGTTCGATTATATCACCCTGAGGAACACCTACATCGAATTGAATACATTCTAATGGTTTTATCGCCGGCTTTTAAAACAACCTATTATATAATCCAAATTTGGCCACAATGCGGTCCTTCGATGGGCTCTTAACTTGAGCAAGACTTTTTGACAGGTTTGCATTTCACCAATAGATTGCTTTGACGTAGTAACCTGGCATAATCTTAAGTCTGAATCCACAAATGTACATCTTGGTATTGGGGCTGACAGGGAGCAAGACTGTACAATACAGAATATTATTTTGATTTTAAAATATTATCTATACATATGTAGATAAAAAAATAATATAC
>MJUU01016377.1:18151-38574 GCA_002080025.1 Modiolus philippinarum | reverse complement strand
CACTGTTCCATGATTATTACCGTAGATCACCAAGGAAATCCGGGTTCTTGCCAGCAATATTAGACCCGCACTGTTCCATGATTATTACCGTAGATCACCAAGGAAATCCGGGTTCTTGCCAGCAATATTAGACCCGCACTGTTCCATGATTATTACCGTAGATCACCAAGGAAATCCGGGTTCTTGCCAGCAATATTAGACGCGGACTGTTCCATGATTATTACAGTAGATCACCAAGGAAATCCGGGTTCTTGCCAGTAATCTTAGACCCGCACTGTTCCATGATTATTACCGTAGATCACCAAGGAAATCCGGGTTCTTGCCAGCAATATTAGACCCGCACTGTTCCATGATTATTATCATAGATCACCAAGGAAATCCGCGTTCTTGCCAGCAATATTAGACCCGCACTGTTCCATTATTATTAACGTAGATCACCAAGGAAATCCGGGTTCTTGCCAGCAATCTCAGACGCGCACTGTTCTCTTATTATTATCATAGATCACCAAGGAAATCCGGGTTCTTGCCAGCAATCTTAGACCCGCACTGTTCCATGATTATTACCGTAGATCACCAAGGAAATCCGGGTTCTTGCCAGCAATATTAGACCCGCACTGTTCCATGATTATTACCGTAGATCACCATGGAAATCCGGGTTCTTGCCAGTAATATTAGACCCGCACTGTTCCATAATTATTACCGTAGATCACCAAGGAAATCCGGGTTCTTGCCAGCAATATTAGACCCGCACTGTTCCATGATTATTACCGTAGATCACCAAGGAAATCCGCGTTCTTGCCAGTAATATTAGACCCGCACTGTTCCATGATTATTACCGTAGATCACCATGGAAATCCGGGTTCTTGCCAGTAGTATTAGACCCGCACTGTTCCATGATTATTACCGTAGATCACCAAGGAAATCCGGGTTCTTGCCAGCAATCTCAGACCCGCACTGTTCCATGATTATTACCGTAGATCACCAAGGAAATCCGGGTTCTTGCCAGCAATATTAGACCCGCACTGTTCCATGATTATTACCGTAGATCACCAAGGAAATCCGGGTTCTTGCCAGCAATCTTAGAAGCGGACTGTTCCCTGATTATTACCGTACATCACCAAGGAAATCCGGGTTCTTGCCAGCAATCTTAGACGCGCACTGTTCCCTGATTATTACCGTAGACCACCAAGGAAATATGTGAATGGCAATTCGCGACGGGGCAACAGAATGAGACCCACTGACAATTACTAGTATACTATTTCTCCATTGAAATCCGAAAGTATGTTGAAAGTTGACAGTGAAAAACTCGCGAGTAACATTGCGCAGGCTATCGCCCTAGCCTTCAAGTAATTCTAGAATTATTACTTTAATACATAACGTAGTTTTTTATAATATTATTATTTCTCTCTCTTTTTTAAATGTAGACAGTTCATGAGGTCAGTTTATATTAGAAATTGATTATCTGTTATTCATTTTATATTTTGAATTACAAAATACACGTAGTATTCAAGCAATATTATCAGTATTAAAGTATTTTGTAGATGTACAAATATAAATAACCTTTTCAACAATTGATCACGATCTTTACACTATAGTTGTAGTTGATGTTTGTGTATTTTACTGTTTACTGATTCTAGATTTATGTATTGATGCAAAGATGCGTATATTAAATGGTAGGACACGTGGGGACTCAAAAGGGAAGGTAACTCTTTATAGTTACAATTAGAGGGCTATATTTGCAGTGCCAATATTTTAACCAGTGTATTAAGTTTTACAGCTGATGAATTCAATTTTGTTTTCTCTAAAAATCAAACTAAAGAACTTTTGTTTAGAAATAATATTATGAAAGTTGATTTTCTATATTCATGTCAGAAAATGTTAGAACTAGAGATTGAGTGTAATGATTCAAATAGTGGAAAAGTTGACTAAACTATATATATTAATAGATTTTAAGATATGTTATATAAAGCGGCTGCAAATTTTTCCTGTAGCGAATAGGGTTTTGAGAAAAAGAATGTTAAAAATATGAAAAAGAAAAATAAACCATGGATTGATAAAAAAAGAATGCGAAGAAAAGTACAAAACTATCAAGTCTCTTTCCAGAGCAATTCAAAGTAATCCGTAGGATAACAGTGTAAGAATAAAAGTATATAAACTAAAAAAAGAATTCAATAAGTTAACAAGAAAAAAAACATATGTTAATAAATAAAATTGTAGAGTTAGACAATAAAATCCAAATGAATTTTGGAAGACTATTGATAGATAGAGCATTTAGGTCTACTTAGAGACTTTATGCTTGTTTTGTGGATCTTAAAATGGCTTTTGATACGGTAAATAGAGAGGCAATGATTTATAAACTATATTGTGTGGGTATTTCAGGAAATTTCTTAAATGTCCTTTAAAGGCCTGTTATGAGCATTTCTTTTGTTATTCAAGACACTTCAATTCTTGTAAATGCCTTGGACTATTCCATCTTTCTTTTGTCTTTTCTCTTTCCATTGATTCTCTCGATTTCGAAGCACTTTTTAATTAACCTCAAATTATTTACTTACCCCGAATTATTTACCTCATTAATTTTTATGCATATTCATTCACATATATCCTAACTTTGACCTTCTGTTATGTTTCACCTAAATATAAGATGAAGTTTAAGTTTCATGTGGGAAAAATTTCCTCCGTCAAAGGATCGAACCTGCGCTACTTATCTGTAATATCAAGGTGATCAAACGACCTTCATAAACTGTCGCGACTACCATCGCAAGTTAAAAGGGTCTGTAAGTCTCGTCATGGGACACCGAGAATTCACGATAAAATTGAATATGAAAACGTCTGCCGCCAAAAGATGACGTTTCAGGATTATGACGTTTAATTTTTTGTTTGGAACGTCATATATTATCGTGCAAAATGCAACTTCCGGGTACAAAACTTGTACCCGGAAGTTTCAAAATTCAACGAGACTTACAGACCTTATGAACAGATGTAAGAAAATATATTTCAAAGTGACAGCAGATCGATAACTCAGGTAATTTTCAAATACAATCTAATCGGTATTTATTTAATAAAAGTAAACAAATATTTGACACAAGATCAATATAAAAGACAACTTTTCCGCATGTAGAACAAAAAATACATTTAATATGAAGAAGGTGCAACCTTAAAAGCGAGCGAAGGATAAAGGAGAGACTCTCAAATGACTGTATTGCTCACAGACCATGACCGACATCATAAAGACATCAGTTTCAGATATCATAATGGCATAAATTTCTTATTAGGGTCCGATGAAAAACTTCTTTTCCCATTGATGGATATCTTGAATTTTGAGCACGCAGTCCTAGTGGACACAGATTTTGAAAGGATCTCCTAAAGTTAATTGTAATCAAGTTTGGTTCCAATTTGATCAATGGTTTAAGAGACCAAGTCTTTAAATGAATTTCCATGGCGGAAAAAATGTTAAATTTTTTGCCCCGCTGGTGGCCATCTTGGATTGGATGCTGACCTATAAATATTGAAGGGTACTGGTACCAAAGGACCATTGTGACAAAGTTTTGTTCCTATCGGCTCAGTGGTTTCATTGGAGATTCTTTGAATGAAAAAGGGGGGAGGAGTTTCTCAGAGGTGCCGTCCCAAAATATGACTTCTTAGTGATGGGGTCAAATATTTTGAATTTTATCTTTTGTGTAGCATTAGCTGCACACAACATTAAGTTTTTATGGTATTTGTGTTCATAGTTTTTTTTAAGTTCATACCATAGATATGCACATACAAAAAAATGGCACAATGATAATAAGATCTCATGTTATGTCTTTGTTTCTTTGTTTTTCCGACACTGCCATTGTCCTTGGATTGTTCTTTTTGGACTGACGGTTCGTTTCTCACTTACTCTAAAGTTCCTCAGCACCCCCATCATATACTGTCATTCAAAGGATTTTATGACAAATCTAATCCTTCCCTGTTAATTTATAGTATGGAACTTCTTTTTTTTTTAATTATACTATATCGGGAGCATGTTCAACATAAGTTTTATCGGATTTTAGGTCACTTTACATACTGGAATTACTGGAACTAAAGGTAAAGGTAAGATATTACTGGTTTTGAAGATGATGTTTGTCTTGTTAGAGAAGTTTTATCTAATTATTTTCATTACCCTTTTCACCCTGAAGTATTTGTTTGCGGATAATATCTCCAATGTAAATGTTTTTACATGCAAAAAGCTGCTGGTATTTCATTTCGAATATTCATATAGTCAGCAATTTCTTATTTTGTAAACAATTGTGTTCATTTCTTTTTGTACATAGTGTTTGTATGTTTTATTTATGTTTTTATAATAGTTTCTTTGTAATTCTGTTTGGAAAATGTTAGAATTGCTCTATTTTTTATTTTGTTTTACATGCTTTATGTATTTTATGAGAGATGAAAGTTAAATAAAATATTCAATTTAGGGGATAGCCCGTTTTATTCTGAGGGGGTCTGACATTTTTTTAGTTTTACAATAGACATTCAGTCCCAAATAAAAGTTAAAAACAAATACTCTTGCATACACCTTCTTGCAACCAGACTCTACGTAGAGTATGGTAAAAATTTGAAAATAAATATTAATTCCCTTAAGTGTTTGAAAAAAATCTGACTCTTGAATTTTCAGAAATAAGGCACCGGCCATTTAACTTGAAAGCCTGGGGACTATGATTTTTTCCAAAAAAAAAAAGAAAAAAAGAAATAAAAAAAAATTTGAAGCTGTTTTTATGCGAAAAAATTTTTTTGGCCGCAATAACAATGAAAAAAATCTGCAATATCTCATTTTGTCTTTTGACGTGACCCAGGTGAGTTAAAACAGAGAACGGAGGGAGAAGACATGAGTAACAAGAGGGGTATCTTTGAGACATGTGCAACTTGAAGTCCTTCAAAAAATATTTAGTGTTACCTGGATAAATTACAAAGCAGTGGAAATATGTATAGTGTTGGTTTTTGAAAGAAATTGAATTCATTGCATCCGAATAACGTTTTATTTTATTGGTAATGGCGATGTGTGAGACCTACCAATTCTGTTCAAGTCTCCTAAATACACTCATCCATTCAGTGAAAAAGATCCAAATTTACAATCAATCTTATTCATAATTCACGATCTCAACATGATATTTATCACCACTGAGCTGTCATCTCAGAATGCATTGCAATCTCAACAGCACTTCAGTTCTTTGATTTAATGCAGTTGTCGGTCCTTGAAGTGTAGGTGTACTCTGCATTTCCGGGGTAGCAGACGCTTTGACAATTGACAATTTTCATAATCATTTGAGCATTATGATGTTTTAAAGCGTAATGCCATTTAACTTGAAAGTTTTCAGTCAAATATACACGATTATGGGAGCGTTAAAACTAAGGAAAGCGATATCCTAATTTCAAGGTAAGACAGTTTATCATGGATAGTAATTTCACCTTTGAGTTCACACGAAGTGTTAGATGGACATATTTTTGATAAATGATTGCATGCATGTGTGTTTCCGAATGCATTTTTTGGCTAACTTTATAGCAACTTAACGCCATCAGTCTGTCATGAGATCTTCGTTCGCCGTTTTTGTTGATTTAATTTATGCTAATTTTAATGTTTGTATATCGTTTCTCATGTAGTTGGTTTTATTTAGAACAAAAGTCAATTGAAAGGGAAAAGTGACACTTGAAAGAAGCAAACCGATCGATTGATTGAAATGACATTGACATTTTTTAAATGATCGGGACGAACGCATATTTAACATGTTCTAAAAAACACTTAGGATTATGGGAACCAGGTCGCCATGTTGGATAAAAAGTCACGCTGGAGTCGGCGATGTTTGACGAAAGATTTGAACAGCGTCAAATGGTATCTATTTATAGCAATGATCTATTTATAGCTATTTCAAAAAGATTATTTTTTACCACATTTCTACCATAAAGAGCGAGCTTCGCTCGCTTATTAACTATTTTGGTGCATATAGCCTTAATAAACTGATGAATATACATGAGTAGAAGATTCTATTTTGATGGCGGGATGTCAGTATTCATTTTTTTTTCACATATGAAATCCTGTATATTAAATAAATTGAACAGTCTTTAAGTTAGTTAAAGTATGTTTGCGCGCTCAGGCATCTTGGCCACCCCTTTTCTTACGAAGCACTTTCATTCAATTAATTACTCTGAAACATACTTTAAATATACGGAAAATATGTATCAGGAGGTTAATTATTGCATAAAAATTGAAGACGGCATTACAGAAAAATTTTCTTCAAAGGTTGGTGGAAAGCAGGGTGGTATTTTTGCTATATGCAGATGACATTGTGTTACTCTCCGAATCTAGAGAGGGTCTACAATTCAGTTTGAATGCTCTACATAGTTACTGTGATAAATAGGACCTGCAAGTCAATATTGATAAAACAAAAATTATTATATTTAATAAAAGTGGCAAAATTCTTAAGGACAATTATTTTGAGTATTGTGGTAAAAGGCTTGAATGTATTAGTGAATATAAGTATTAAGGTATATTATTTAAACCATCTGGCAGTTTTTCAGCTGCAGTTAACTTTCTTTGTAAGAAAGCAAGTAAAGTTATGTTTAGCATAAGACGATCACTTTTATCAGAAAACATGAATACAGTTCTTCACATCAGACTTTTTGAGTCGTGCTTTAAACCAATATTACTATATTGTTCTGAAGTTTGGTTGCTAGATATGTAGGTGAAACTTAACTTTGAGGACAGATATTTTTCATTTCCACCTGTTGAAATACAAGTCAAATTTATTGTGACGGGTGCTTTGCACAGAGCAGGACATGCTTACCCTTCCGGAGCACCTGATGTCACTCTTGTTTATTGAGAGTTCACACTGTTAGTGATTTAGTTTTTTGTGTTGTATATGTAATGTTCGTGTGTTTTGTTGGAATGTGGTGTCTTTGGTCTTTTGGTGTTCTTGCTTTTGCCTTGTCTCTGGACTTTGATTTGTGTAATCTTGTGCTTTATCCTTCGTTATTCTACTGCCGTTGTTTTATAAAACATCTTTTTTGCGTTAATAGAGCGGCAGTCTTCTCTGAGTTAGGAGTAACACCAATATCTGTTGATGCTCTGGAATTATCTGTTGGTTTCTGGAATCATCAATACTGATGAAACTAACCTTGCTAATCAGATTTATAAGTTTAATTATATGCAAAATTTGAGTTATTCTGCTAGCATAAGTTTACTTTTAAGGAAGCTTGGATTTGGACATGTTTGGGAGAACCAATCCAAATTTTCAAAAACCAGGCTATTAAATGCAGTCTTTAATAAATTGACGGATAATTTTGTTAGTTACTGGAGGAGGGGTCTTTATCAAGATAATACTCAGGTTAATAAAAACAAATTAAGAACTTATAGGGAACTAAATTCATCATATGAGTTAGAGAAATTTCTGTTGATTGATACTCAGAAGAGTATGATATCAAATGTTGTTAAACTCCGTATAAGTAATCTTTTAATTGAGCAAGGCCGTCACCAAGATATTCCTATTGCTAATAGGCTCTGTCCACTTTGTAAGGTAACTTTTGTGAAGATGAATATCATTTTGTTATGTAGTGTAATAAATTAAGAACATCACGAGACAAATTTGCAGATTGTTCCCAATGTTGGAGCTATGTCCATGATACATGTAAGTTTAAATTCATATTAAGTAGTAATGACTTTGATATTATGTGTTAAAAGTGTCTATGAAATGTCAAATATGAGTAAAACTATACTCAAGAGTACTTAAAAGTAGGATTGTATATATTCTATTTTTTATACCAATGTATGGAGGAGTAGAGCTATTGTTTGTGTATCTCCTTAGCCCTGGAATCACTTGATTATATAATATAATCAATGTGTGTATCTTGTGTAATTGTTCATTGTTTATAATCATTTGTGTGTGTATTAATTTTTGTTTATTGATCACAATATCCTATGTCGGATTTTTAATCAATATATAATTTCTAATTTTCTGATTTCTGATAGTAAAAAAAAATCATATTGAAGAACACTGCCGTTGTTATTCCTGTCCGTAAAAGTAACACGTATTTAACGTAATCTAGTAATTACGTTTTCGCTTCTAACATATTTTAACTTTTCATTTGCACTGAATTTTTTCAGTACAATAATTATTATTTTGTGCATTATTGTAATTTTCTAAACAAATTTATGGCATTTTTTATCAGTATGTTTTGTTCAAACAGCCTGAACATTTTCTCTATAATTATTTTTCATGACAGAACACATTTTAAATTCATTTCCCTTGACAAACAAATAAATATCAGTAAAAAGCCATGTTAAAAATGCCAGAACTATCGAGGTTTGTTATTACGTAGACGCTTTACAATTAACACTGCACAATTACATAGAAAAACTACGACCATTGGGAGAACCACAAATTACTTGTATTATGTAGAAATTGTTTTTCAAGGCATAAAGTTTCAGTCCTTTGCAATATATCTGTCAAGTTCAATGTTTTGATTGAAATTGATTCACTCTGCTGCATCGCGTGACTTGCCATATTTCAAATTTTGAATAATTGCCTTATTGTCGTAATTAACAAAAAAATCAAGGGAGATAAATCATAATTTTGGTTTTATGTTGATAATTTTGTTTTCTATGTCTGAAAACCATAAACTTAAATTATGTTCTGACAACTTCTGACACATAGGTTTCAAACAGGAATTGGAAGAAAAGAGATTTGGAATAATTAATGGAGATGAGTCAACAACCTAAAAACATGAAAATGAATGGATTCCACAAATATGCCGAGAGGTGATATTCTGATTGTCTGCAATTTTGCAAAGATTTAAAAGCCATAATGAAAAAAAATATTATAATCAATGTTTCTCAAAAAATCTTGGCCAGGGGCCGAATGACCATTTCATCTTTGAACAACTTTATTGAAAGATTTTCAAAAAAAAAAGATGGACAAAACAATGCATTTGTAACCGGAGAGCATGATTCTCCCTATAAAGTTGACTAATGTCATCTCCGGCGATCGAACCCGGGACCTCTAGTACTTCGGTCAGACACCTAACCGAGGAAGCTAAAGAAATATTCCGTTAGCTCAGTCGATTTTTACTGGCTATATATCTACTACCTACTACAACACAGGTAGGCTGTCCTGCCACACATTGATGATTGAACTGAAAAGATTGAGAACGATTAGATTAAAAATTGACCCAGCATCCTTTCGAAATTCATGCACCACATGATTTAGCAGATTTTACAAAAATGATGACGCATATACTGGTAAGCGAATATGATGCTTTCTTAGCATTCATCAAATTAAACTGCTGAAAATAACAATTTTTATGCCACAATCAGCAAGGGAACTAAATAATAAAACTTTAATGAAAAACAAAAGACAAACCAACACAATGGATATAGGCCATGTTAAACCTGTAATGAAAGGATTCCACATTTTTGTGCCACAATCAGCAATGGAACTCCATAATAAAAACTCAAATGAAAGAAAAAAGACAAACTAATACAATGGATATAGGCCGTGTTAAGCATGTAATGAAAGGATTCCACATTTTTATGCCACAATCAGCAATGGAACTCCATAATAAAAACTCAAATGAAAGAAAAAAGACAAACTAATACAATGGATATAGGCCATGTTAAACATGTAATGAAAGGATTCCACATTTTTGTGCTACAATCAGCAATGGAACTCCATAATAAAAACTCAAATGAAAGATAAAAGACAAACCAACACAATGGATATAGGCGATGTTAAACCTGTAATGAAAGGACTCCACATTTTTATGCCACAATCAGCAATGGAACTCCATAATAAAACTCAAATGAAAGATAAAAGACAGACCAACACAATAGATATAGGCCATGTTAAACATGTAATGAAAGGATTCCACATTTTTATGCCACAATCAGCAATTGAACTCCATAATAAAAAATCAAATGAAAGACAGAAGACAAACCAACACAATGGATATAGGCGATGTTAAACATGTAATGAAAATATCTATATTTGTTACAACATGGTATGTTTCAATCAAAGTCCCTGGTAGATTGTGGCATGTGATTACAATTTTCGACAATTGTAGGTGTTTCCTAACACTTTCGCCACATTCCATAATATAAAAGAGATAATCAGAGATATCGGTTACAAATATTGTCTTATTTGGCTTGAACTTGCAATAACATTTGTAACTTACATCAATTCATTGTAAAACACACATTTCAAACGATGTATGACGTCATGCGTGACGTTGTGATTGGTATATATATATATATATATATATATACCAGAGAGGAAGAATCTTTTTGAAGCTGGTCTAAGTGAATCAGACGAGGACGATAAGGACGATACACCCATACCTAAGTTTAAAAAGAAAAGTAAATGGAATCCTCCAAAAAGCAAAACCGAGAATCTAGAAACTTTTCTCAAAAATGTTAAACATGAAATTTCATCGTGCATCTCTAACAACAAAAACAAATACAGCAATTTGACAAGACATGAAAAGAAGGAATTAAAAGATCTAGAACAAAGAGATGGCATTATTATAAAACCTGCTGAGAAAGGAAGTGCTGTAGTTGTCATGAACAAAGACGACTACATAGAGGAGGGTAGAAGACAGTTGTCTAATACTCGGTTCTATAAACAACTAGATTCCGACCCAACAGAATCTATTGTCGAAGAAATAAGAACCACATTGGTAGAAATGAATGAGAATGGACATATTGATGATGACGCCTATCAATATTTGCTTCCAAAGAAATGTACACCTGACAGATTTTACCTACTGCCAAATATTCCTGGAAGACCAATTGTATCAGCTAACGGTCATCCCACTGAAAAAATTTCTGAGTTTGTTGATTTTCACCTACGACCGCTTGTATACAAACTCCCTTCGCATCTACAGGACACTAAGGATTATATCGGGAAAATTAACAATTTGATCCCCTTTCCAGAAAACACTATCTTGGCTACTATGGATGTATCGTCTTTATATAATATTATTTTAAAGGATGAAGGTACACACGTATACGTGCCTGTGAAAAAGCATGGAACTCTAGGCAAGATAACAATCCTCCAACAGAGTGCCTTGTCAAATTACTTACTCTTGTTCTGGAAAACAACAATTTTGTATTCAACGAGCAACATTATTTGCAAGTTCACGGAACAAGTATGGGAACCAAAATGGCACCTTCATCTGCAAACATTTTCATGGGAAACCTTGAACAAGATATCTTGTCTACAGCTCCATTCATACCAATTTCTTGGTTGCGTTTCATTGACATCAAATGGAATGGAACAAAGGAACAACTTGACACATTTTTTCAACATTGTAACAATTTTCATCACTCCATCAAATTTACATTTGAGTCCTCAACATTCTTGACACCACTACAGCATTGTCAACGGTAACATCAAAACTGATCTCCATACAAAGAAAACTGGCAAGCATCAATTTTATCCCCGAAAAGCTGTCACCCCAAACATTGTTCTCGCAGTATCCCTTATAGCCAGGCCATACGAGTTAAACGTATATATTTGGAGGAACACTTAAAAACCACCGTTTACAAGAACTAAAAAAAAACACCTGCTCAATAGGGGTTATATTGAAAAAAATATCAACAGTGCTTTTGAAAAAGTGAACAATATTGACCGCAACTCTTTGCTTGTGTACAAAGATAAGAGTCGTCAAAATAAAACAACACCCCTTGTTGTAATTTACCATCCCAGTCTCCAAGTACTACCATCTATTATTCGTAAGAATTGGAGTTTGATCGAGAAAGATCCTAAGTTGAAAAAAAAACTTTTCCAGAAATACCAGTTATGGCCTATAGAAAACCAAAGAGCATACGAGACATTCTAGTAAAATCCAGCATAAAGAATAAAACCCAATCACCAGGTAGTTACAATCCTTGCAAACGTAAAAACTGTAAGTGCTGTAAATCTGCAGTCATTGGCGATACATTTAAAAGTAGTGTCACCCAAGAAACTTATAAAACTTTTCTCACCTGTATCCTGCAAAACCAAAAACTGCATCTATTTAGTGATTTGTGGTTCATGCAGTTTACAATATGTTGGACAAACTACCACATGTTTCAACATCAGGTTAAACAATCACCGTTCATTTCATAACAAAAAACGAAACTGTCCTGTCATGCACGCGCCATCTCCAATCGACAGGACATACTTTTGAAGATATCAAAGTACAGATCATTCGATCAATGGGATGACTCAACAGAATTTTTGGGTCCACCAGCTTTGTACTTTAGAACCCAACGGTCTTAACGAACGTGACCAAATGAAATTCAACAGTAACAAAAAATAAAAAAGAATATTTTTTCAGCGTAAAACAATTACGTTAACATCTTTTTAATTAATTGTATTTTTTTATTTATTTCATATTTCATATTTACTATTTTTAGCTTTCTATGTCATAAAGAACGACAATATCTATGTTTCAGTTTTCATTGTTAATGTAATCGTACCAACATTTTTTAATCGCACATGCAAACACGTGCGTAGAGAATAAATAAATGAATAATCTGCCTGACGAAGTCTGTTGAAGGGCGAAAAGTTGCTGTACATTTCAACATCAATTGCATGTTAGTGTCGTTATAATTATTTTATACAGATACTTATAAGAAAACAACCAACTAGATGTTTTATATTTACCGATGTTGTTAAATCCTGCATGTTATAATACTTATTCAACACCTGTATAAAACTACGGAAGCATGGAGGGGACATGTGAATTTTTTTTCTTTCCCGTGGCCACGAGATACTAACTCGTTCCCACGACATACTAAGTCGAGGCCACGAGACAGCTATGTCGTTCCAACTAGATACTATCTCGTTCCCACGACATACTAAGTCGTGGCCACGAAATACTAACTCGTTCCCACGACATACTAAGTCGTGGCCACGAGATACTTATACACTTAGAAACCTTCAACAACGAGCTTTGCTCAGACTCATAGCTATCTCGTGGCCACGACTTAGTATGTCGTGGGAACGAGTAAGCATCTCGTGGCCACGACTCAGTATGTCGTTGGAACGAGATGGTATCTCATAGCCACGACATAGGTATCTCGTGGCAACGACTTACTAAGTCGTGGTGGAACGACATAGTATCAAATGGGAACGAGATAGTTATCTCGTGGCCACGACTTAGTATGTCGTGGGAACGAGATAGTATCTCGTGGCCACGACTTAGCTATCTTGTGGCCACGACTTAGTATGTCGTGGGAACGAGTTATTATCTCGTAGCCACGACATAGCTATCTCGTGGCCACGACTTAGTATATCGTGGCCACGAGAAAAAAAATCTTATGTCCCCTCCATGCTTCCGTATAAAACAGTCGTGTGTTTGTCTGTCTGTTGTATCTGTCAACTAGCTTAAGACATTAGTGTTTTTGTCGAGAAACGGATGATAGTGATTGTAAGAGCACGTTGCCAGTTTAATTAATGCTTTTGGACAATCCCGCATCCATGACCAGAAATGACCCTGGTGCAGCGTTGTTCGACAATTAACAAAGAATTCCGGCCAAATCGGTGCTAGGAGCCGTCTTCAACTTATTATGGGCTATGGGCAATAGTTTCATTGTTAAAGGCCTCATGGTAATTTCAAGATGAAAAAAATAGCAAAAAGAGCTGTTCCTTAGCTTGGTTTTACTTTGTATTCGTAGAGACTTTCTCTCATCCACATTTATCCCGTATCATTTCCTTCATCATAGTAAATAAGATATATGTCCCGTTCAAATAACAAATGCCGAAGTTACTGTGAATTTCGTTTCTACATATCCGCATTTCGACATCTTATTTTCTCTTCAGTGCAGATCAAATCAAAACATTTGGAAATACATAAACATTAACCCCACTCAAAGAAACAAACATGACGAGAATTTCAGATCCTATTACCAGAGCACAGAAAATTTGGGGCCAGCCATTGACAATACTCTAAAATCACAAGCAAGAGAACAGAAAAAAAGGAAACGATTTAAAATAACATAATAAAAAAATCATAGCATTAACAGTATAAACTGAGATAATAAAACAAATAACTGTGACGAAATGCCTTCTAATTATTTATTTCATTTCGGGAACCAGTTAAAAATTTTGTGTACTCTACATTCAGATCGGGAAGATATTTGATTGGTATGTTGACCATTGTATACCGACAACATCTGGTCAGTGTACAAATTAAGTGAACATTTTTTTGGAAACAGTGATTCCATGTAATATATTGAGTATTCTGTATGTTCTGAATATTCTGTAATTCCAGAATCTGTGTTTGTTAAGATATCGACGACCGACCATTGTATTGTCATTGTGAATGTAAGTAGTATAGAGGGGGTTTTGAATTAGGATTTGTGGCGGAGCCGTGTGGCGGGGCGTTGCCATGGGAACACGAAGTGTTCCGATAGAACACGAAGTGTTTGTGATCTCTCCGCATCACAAAGATGACCTATTGTTTGGTGGAGCCGGCGGAGCGTTGCCATGGGAACACGAAGTGTTGCCGATACCTGCGCTAGTTCTATAAGTCACCATTGACAAAATTTGTATATTTCAATAAACCTGTTTTTCCCCCAATTAAAATAATCTTACCTTCTTTGTGAAATCCATTTCCGTGTTGCTTTCCTCAATGATTTGCGGTGGAGCCGGCGGAGCGTTGCCATAGTTATCCATATGTCTAAGGGTGTTTTCTATCACGTCCGCGTTTATATAGGGGAGATAACTTGTATTAAAAAAAAACTCACTCTGCATTTATAGGGGCTTGTGACCCTTAATGTTAAACATACATACATATCTTTAACATTAGCTGCATTAAGTTTTTTCTTTTTTTTTCGTGGGGTCAACTTCCGGTTTGTGACGTCATCAAAACGTTGTATTCTGGGAAATTTTGACTTTAGCCTTATTTGAAGCCCTTAACAACTATATCAACCGAAAAGGATGTGATTAAGCAATAGTTCTAAGACTGAACAGGGATATTGCGGAGGTGTGTTTGGAGTACGCGTGCGCAAACGGAAGTGGTCGTTTTTTTCCCTTATACCGCCATATTGATATGAATGAAGTGATGGATGGACATAGCACCCCGTAAGGGTGCTGTTATCTATTGCTGTATTCTATCAGGTCTTACAATTATGAATATTCAACTAACGAGTATATTTTTGTCAGCGCTCGCGTGCTCATTTCAGTATTCGGTGGTGGTGGTGGTGATGGGATAATAGACTATTTTGGTGGTGGTGGTGGTGGTGGTGGTGATATATAATAAGAAAAAGACCGATTGTTTGACACAAACTCTATAAATTTCACTTCTTCATTCCATGTGAAAGGGTCACTCTACATTTCCCCAGGCTTGTGACTGGCTATAACTATATAGTTATAGGCTGTATTATCCGGTTTCCGGACGTGACGTCATCAAAACACGACATCCAGGGAAAATTTGACTTTAGCCTTATTTGAAGCCCTAAACAATCAAAGTGATTGCAAATGATGTGATGAATCAATTCAAGACTAAATAGGGGTACTGTGGAGGGTATGGGAGTGCGCATACGCAACTGGAAGTGGTCGTTTATTTCCCTTATAACGCAATATTGATTGGAAATGAAGTGATGGATGGACCTAGCACCCAGTAAGGGTACTGTTATCTATTGTTGTCTTCTATTACGTGCGCTATTATCAAAGAGAGATAACTCTTGCTGATAGTTTTCCCGCGGTTTTTTATTTGCTGATTTGAGCCGAGCCTTAGGCGAGATAACGCGTGATTTGTTCATTTTTGTGCGAATTTTAGTTCACACGACTGACGAGTTGCTCACGATTACGTTTTTGACTTTGCTCGCGTGCTCATTTAACCATATTGCTGCTGCTGCTGCTGCGCTAGGATGATGGGGATTCTACTGCTACTGCTGCTGCTGCTGCTGCTGCTGCTGGGTGGTGATGATGGTGAGATAAAATAAGCAAAAACCAATTGTTTGACACAAACTCTATACATTTCACTTATTCATTTCATTAAACTGTGAAAGGGTCACTCTGCATTTTCCCAGGCTTGTGACTGGTTATAACTGTATAGTTATAGGCTGCATTACCCCTTTTCTCCCATCCCATTTGTCATTAATCTATCTTTTACATAGAATCGTTGCTATCTTCTTTCGATGGTGGGTCATAATCATTCAATACCCCATCAAACAGATACTGTCTTTTTCCTACAGCATACTGCCAGGCCTCTCTAGTATCGTAGTCCTCTTCTTCTTTCAAACTTTGGACCGTCTTCTTGATCTTTCTATGCACTGGGTCTTTCCGCTTATCATCCATCAAAAATACACTATTGAGATAAGCATCTTTCATAGCTCCCCTGTATTCCGAGAACATTTCTTTATATCCAAGTTTTCGTGCCTTATCCTCCTCATGTCCGGCGTCTGTATACTTTTCCACCTTCTCTTCGTATTCGGACTGATTTGCATTAGTGACTTTGTTTACTATAATATTCCATGATGATTCCCAGTCTGAGTCTCCTTCATCAGTTCTTTCATCGGTGGTATACTCAGATTCTTCACTAACATAACTTTCTTCGGACATGTTAGAGTCCGTTTCCATATCCTGTTGTTTGTCCATCTCTTGCTCTGTATTATGACGCGATTGCTTGTGACGCAGAAGATTGAACTGTCGATCAGAGTGATAATTACAGCTATCGCAATGATACATTACAGAGGTCTTCACCCCTTGAGATTCGTTGCACGAATGAGGAAATTTTAGTTAACGAAGCTTTAAATACATCTCACTCATGAGTTGCTCACAACTCCGATTACTTGACTAACGAGTATGCTCACACGACTCACGAGTTGCTCACGAGTATTTTTTTGTCAGTGCTCGCGTGTTCATTTCAGTATTCGGTGGTGGTTGTGGTGATGGTGGTGAGATAAAATAAGAAAAAGACCAATTGTTTCACACAAACTCTATACATTTCACTTTTTCGTTCCAATTGAAAGGGTCACTCTGCATTTCCCCAGGCTTGTGACTTGCTATAACTATATAGTTATAGGCTGATATAATTGCTACTGCTGCTGCTGTTGATATCGAGGACGTCACTTCACTTTATTGCTGCTGCTGCTGGTGGTGGTGGTTTAGATTGATTAAAATAGATTGTCTTGTTATGGAAATTAACCAATCAGAAACCTTCTTACAAAATGAACTGACCAATCACTGCCATCGATACAAATAACCCTAACAATATTTTATCCCTAGCCATGCTTATACTAATCAGGGTTCTTTCTCTATTCTAATAGAGAAAATACATGGAACTGCTTAGAGAAAGAACACTGATTAGTATAAGCATGGTTAGGGATAAAATATAGTTAGGATTATTTGTATCGATTGCAGTGATTGGTCAGTTCATTTTGTAAGAAGGTTTCTGATTGGTTAATTTCCATAACAAGACAAACTATTTTTATCAATCTAAACCACCACCACCACCAACAGCAGCAATGAAGTGAAGTGACGTCATCAATATCAACAGTAGCAGCAGCAGCAATTATATCAGCCTATAACTATATAGTTATAGCCAGTCACAAGCCTGGGGAAATGCAGAGTGACCCTTTCATATGGACGGAAGAAGTGAAATGTATAGAGTTTGTATCAAACAATCGGTCTTTTTCTTATTTTATCTCATCATCACCACCACCACAGCCACCACCACCACCACCACCACCACCAAAATAGTCTATCATCTCATCAGCACAACCACCACCACCGAATACTGAAATGAGCACGCGAGCACTGACAAAAAAATACTCGTGAGCAACTCATGCGTCGTGTGAGCATACTCGTTAGTCAAGTAATCGGAGTTGTGAGCAACTCATGAGTGAGATGTATTTAAAGCTTCGTTAACTAAAATTCCCTCATTCGTGCAACGAATCTCAAGGGTTGAAGACCTCTGTAATGTATCATTGCGATAGCTGTAATTATCACTCTGATCGACAGTTCAATCTTCTGCGTCACAAGCAATCGCGTCATAATACAGAGCAAGAGATGGACAAACAACAAGATATGGAAACGGACTCTAACATGTCCGAAGAAAGTCATTTTAGTGAAGAATCTGAGTATACCACCGATGAAAGATCTGATGAAGAAGACTCAGACTGGGAATCACCATGGAATATTATAGTAAACCAAGTCACTAATGCAAATCAGTCCGAATACGAAGAAAAGGTGGAAAAGTATACAGACGCCGGACATGAAGAGTATAAGGCACGAAAACTTGGATATATAAAAATGTTCTCGGTGTACAGGGAAACGATGAAAGATGCTTATCTCAATAGTGTATTCTGAATGGATGATATGCGGAAAGACTCAGTGCATAGAATGATCAAGAAGACGGTCCAAAGTTTGAAAGAAGAAGAGGACTACGATACTAGAGAGGCCTGGCAGTATGCTGTAGAAAAAAGACAGTATCTGTTTGATGGGGTATTGAATGATTATGACCCACCATCGAAAGAAGATAGCAACGATTCTATGTAAAAGATAGATGAATGACAAATGGGATGGGAGGAAAGGGGTAATACAGCCTATAACTATACAGTTATAACCAGCCACAAGCCTGGGAAAATGCAGAGTGACCCTTTCACAGTTTAATGAAATGAATAAGTGAAATGTATAGAGTTTGTGTCAAACAATTGGTTTTTGCTTATTTTATCTCACCATCATCACCACCCAGCAGCAGCAGTAGCAGCAGCAGCAACAGCAGTAGAATCCCTATCACCCCAGCGCAGCAGCAGCAGCAGCAATATGGTGAAATGAGCACGCGAGCACAGTCAAAAACGTAATCGTGAGCAACTCGTCAGTCGTGTGAACTAAAATTCGCACAAAAATGAACAAATCACGCGTTATCTCGCCTAAGGCTCGGCTCAAATCAGCAAATTAAAAAACCGCGGGAAAAGTACCAGCAAGAGTTATCTCTCTTTGATGATCGCGCACGTAATAGAAGACACCAATAGATAACAGTACCCTTACTTGGTGCTAAGTCCATCCATCACTTCATTTCCAATCAATATGGCGGCATAAGGGAAATAAACGACCACTTCCAGTTGCGTATGCGCACTCCCGAACCCTCAACAGTACCCCTATTTAGTCTTGAATTGATCCATCACATCATTTGCAATCACTTTGATTGTTTAGGGCTTCAAATAAGGCTAAAGTCAAATTTTCCCAGGATGTCGTGTTTTGATGACGTCACGTCCGGAAACGGGGTAATACAGCCTATAACTATATAGTTATAGCCAGTCACAAGCCTCGGGAAATGTAGAGTGACCCTTTCACATGGAATGAAGAAGTGAAATGTATAAAGTTTGTGTCAAACAATCGGTCTTTTTCTTATATTATCTCACCACCACCACCACCACCAAAATAGTCTATCATCCCATTACCACCACCACCACCACCACCGAATACTGAAATGAGCACGCGAGCACTGACAAAAATATACTCGTGAGTTGACTATTCATAATTGAAAGACCTGATAGAATACAGCAATAGATAACAGCAGCCTTACGGGGTGCTACGTACGTCCAACAATCACATCATTTCATATCAAAATGGCGGTATAAAGGAAATAAACGACCACTTCCGGTTGGGCATGCGTACTCCAAATACACCTCCACAACATCCCTGTACAGTCTTGATGAGGAATTAATTTCCGAAATGGCCATACAGCTCATTAAAATTATTTCAGTTTAAGTAAACATATGTGTTATGGTCTCATGTTCATTTACTCCATATCCTTTCGTAATATATTCTATTGCTTCATCACATCATTTTCGGTTAAATGGTGTTAAGGGCTTCAAATAAGGCTAAAGTCAAAATTTCCCAGAATACAACGTTTTGATGATGTCACAAACCGGAAGTTGACCCCAATGAAAAAAAAGAGAAAACTTAATGCAGCTAATGTTAAAGATATGTATATATGTATAACATTAAGGGTCACAAGCCCCTATAAATGCAAAGTGGTTTTTTTTATAAATACAAGTTATCTCCCCTATATAAACGCGGACGTGATAAAAGACACCCTTAGACATTTCGATAACTATGGCAACGCTCCGCCGGCTCCACCGCAAATCAACACGGAAATGGATTTCACAAAGAAGGTAAGATTATTTAAATTGGGGGAAAAACAGGTTTATTGAAATATACAAATTTTGTCAATGGTGACTTATAGAACTAGCGCAGGTATCGGCAACACTTTGAGTTCCCATGGCAACGCTCCGCCGGCTCCACCAAACAATAGGGTATTACGGAGAGATCGCCAACAGTAGTATATAGGAGGTTTTCGCTTAGGATTTGTGGAGGTGGTGCGAGGTGGTGCCGGAAATGACGTCACCGGAAGTGACGTAGACCGGAAATGACGTGATGGGAGTCACGTGACCGGAAGCGGAAGTCACGTGACCG
>MJUU01016374.1:64930-174236 GCA_002080025.1 Modiolus philippinarum | reverse complement strand
ATGTTGTCTCCTTGACATTTACCCCATTTCCTTTCTTTTTCATGTATAAATTTAACTGGCAAAGTGTTCTTACAATTGCTGTCATCCGTTGCCCGACAAAGAGACTAATAGAAGACGATCACAACATTAAAATAAGACAGAGCACTCATCGAGCCAATAGTAAGAAAACTTGCCATAATAAAATCATAAGATGCGGGCACAATAAACAGATGGTCAGAACAACAAATGGATATTACAAATAATGAAACAGCCAAAATTTGAAAGTATGAAAACGCATCCATATGAGAGATTCTCTTTTAAGAAAACAAGTACATCATAACTGAAATATATAGTATACATCTCTCTCATGGGGAATCTTTTTACGGATTCCACACTACAAGAGTGACAAACTCCAGCATAAAATTAAAAAAGAAGGGATATAAAGTAAATGCAAATGAGACAAAGTCTCAACAAATACATGGTAAAACTAAGCAATGGAACAACGCTTTTGTTGTTGTTCTTCGTCTTGTAGTCACCGTGAGGCCTTCAACAATGAGCTTTACTCATACCTGATAGTAAGATCAAGACGACCCTAGTATCGGTTTAAGCGGAATTCATTGCTAGATGGCGAGCAATGCCACATTCATGCTACTTTAACCATGGATGTGGGTCGTCAAAAAACATAAATTTAACTGGCAAAGTGTTCTTAAAATTGCTGTCATCCGTTGCCCAAAGAAAAAAAAATAAAGACAATACTTTAATTATTAAGCCCATGGATGCAGGATCATCAACAAACATAAAATTAACTGGTAAAGAGCTTTTTCACATAATTTGGTATATGAATTTCCTAATGTTTTGGTTTTATCTGCATTGAAGAGACATTAAGTTGTCGAAATGCGCATATGCAGAAACTAAATTAACAATAACTTCGGTATTTTGTTATTTACGATGACTGTCATCCGTTGCAAGATAAAAGCACAAGCGTCCTAAACTCCGGACAGATAAAACACAAGTTCATCGCCTCGACTGCAAGAAAACCTGGCATTATAGAATAGTCAAATGTAGGCACTATAAACAAGCTGTCAGTATAACATTTGGAAAATACAAAAAAAAAATAATAATAATAATAATGATGATAATAATAAAAAAAGAAGAAAAATGGCAAGGCAAAGTTTGGAAGTATGATGGTATATCCATATGAGAAATTCTCCCAAGAACAAGAACAAGTACCCATAACTGAAATTAATAGAGAGCATTAATCTCTCTAAATGGAAATCTTTTACGGAATCCACACTGCAGGATATGGAGTTAATGCGTCTCCACAAAATATTGACAGAAGTAAGCAGTGGAACAACATTTTATAAACTAATGTTTTTTTCATATTGAAGCCAGTTTGAAGCATGGGATGGTTTTACCGTAAATACTGCTCAATAAAGAACAAAATACCGAAGTTACTGCTAATTTATTTTCTGCATTTCGACCAATTTATGTCTCATAAGATCAAAACCAAAACATCTGGAAGTCCATTCACAGAAAAACATGTTTAAACTGATAGAGGAAAAATAACCAAAATCATCTAACAATGCCACATCAATGTCTTACTTAGTCAATTGATGCATGATCGTCAGCAAACATAATATCAACTGGCAATATACTATTCCAAATATATTTTCCGGAAAAATTGCTTCCGTTAGAGGGATTATTAATCCACAACCAAAATAAACTTTGAAATAATAACCCACTGAATAAAGTGCTCTGGTGTATTTATTCCTTGTGAGTAGAAATAAAGCTACTAGAAGATATAATTGAGAATTGATTTGCGCTTTCATTAGAAACAATAAAAATGTAAAGCTGTTTGTTTCAGGTTGTGATTTTGTCAACTTATTTTATCAATGCAGATCAAATCAAAACATTTTGAGGACCAGAAAAGAGATGTATAAAGAAGCTATGAGAGAATTACTACCTAATAGTTCTAAATGGGTAGCCCAATATAGGCTAAGACAGACGATTTCAAGGAAACTGAGCCGATTTTATAAATACTTCCTCAGAAGTAACACACGTGACAAAAATTTAAGAGTAAAGACAATTGAAGTGTAATGGTCCATTGTAATACACAAATAAATAATTCAACCCCAATCTTTTAACTTGTTTTATTATTAACACTTGAAATAAACTTTGAAATAAATAACAAAAATGTACAAAAATGTACTACATTTAAAATTACAAAAGTTGTTAAAGTATCTTAAACTGGACTTGACAGTCAAGTTTCAACCTTTGGATGGTCCAATTTCTGCCTTTAGTTTCTCTATTTCTTCAATTGCTTTGTATTCCTGGTTGATAACACGAAGCTGAAAACCACGAGAATCAAAACTTGAATTATTTAAAACAGATTTCCTTGTATGGATATAATCTAGAATGGTAATAATCCAATAACCACAACAGTTACTATGATACGCGCTCCCAATCTCATATTTTTACAGCTCTGTCTAAAATCATCATATAAACTTGATTGCACAGTTTAAGAAAAAGTCACCATTACGTCATTGTCATTATAAAGTTCGAAATCCCAAAAGTTTTTGAAATATTGTTTCTGAAGAATTAAAACGAATAGGAGAATGTACTGAAAACTATTACACCAAGCTCAACTCTTATATAAAATATGCACATTTTTCATAATATTTGCATCGGGTCTCCGTGAAAATTGTAAGACCTTCCAAGGATAAAAAATATATGAAATAGAGGAAATATTTATTTAATGTTATGGCGTGTCTAAAGCTCACGCCAGGTAGTACAACAAAATATCCATGACCTAAGCCACAAAAAGATGAATATATTGATCTTGGTAAGAGAAGAACTTTCTTTCAAACTTAGCGTGAAATCGGGAGTTTTTGAATGTCTACTTGTGCATTAAACTTATCATAAAGTTTTACCTTCGTTTGGTCTGTGGGTCGAACTCTCTCAGATGGTGGAAGTGCAGAATGTTTGTTCCACCTGAAATCACAAAGTCAATGTGAGATATGTTAACAATGCATCCCAACAGCAAATCGAGTGTTCTTCTCAAAATCAAAGTGAAATTGTTGCGCGGTGGCTCAGCCAAACTACATATAACTTACGAACAATTAAGTGGTTGTTTTAGCCACAATCAATCATTGAGAATTTTCACAATCTGTCTTTCAATTAGTAAATCATTGGCGGATCCACAAGGGGATTGGAACCCCCCTTTTTCTTGAAAATTGAGGCCAACTGACAAAAGTATCGGTAATAAAATTGCCCGAAATCCCCCTTTTCCGGAACCTCATTGGAAACCCCCTCAGATACTGTATCCGCTAGTGTAAATGATGAAAGTAATACATAAATCCAATCAGTAGGCCCCTTGCGATAAAACAATCCATGTTGCTCTTCATCTTGAAATCCAAACAACATTTTCAATAATATGGATCTTACAAACCTGACGTCGGGTTTATTTAATGCGGAATAAATCAAATAGGAGATTCCACCAATACACCCAGTCGTTACAGCTGCAACCATTGGTATAATCTAATAATAAAATTAAATGGAACACTTTTTAATTTATGTTCTGAAAACATTACCATTTCATACAAATATTTTACATAGAAATTTTTGTTCTTTGCCTAACACAACAAAACTTAGTCACTTGTTGAAATGATTTTCAGTATCATTTACAAAAACTATGTAACCATATAAAGACAGTTTGGTTAAGCAGATAACATATGATTTCATAATGATCCATAATGTTGTTATATTTGTATTGCTCTTTGCAATTTGTCATTTTGTCACTCTCAATTACATGGGAGTTCACACCATGAGTGCCTAGTTTGAATGTTGTGTTTTAATTTTGGTATTTTGTAGCTGTCGTTGTTTTCTGTGTTCTTGTTTTGGCAATGTCTTTGACTTCGATTTTTGTAGCTTTTTCTTTCGGTATTTTACTACCGTCGTTTGTCACATTGCAAATATGTTTATGCTGCTATAGAATATATAATGTTTTTTGTAATAAAGAACAATAATACTGATGTGCCAAAGGCATGCTATATATTGATTAACTATGGAAATTTTGTAACTCTCAGATTTGCTAAAATTTTGTCTATCGTTGTCGGATGGCATATAACTTCCATCACATATTAGTCATCTTTGTAAAGGCCATTTGAAAAAGTTCTCATCCAACTTTTTAAAAAACTAAGGACGGGCTTGCGATTTTATTTCTCATTTAATGCCATTTAAGCGTAAGATGCAACGAAAATAAAAGAAAATGAACACATCTAGTGACCTGAAAATTTTACACACATTCTGGCCTCTCACTGATATTGCCGATGTCTACTGAAATATATGATGATTCATGACCAAAACCTTCGGGAAGTTTTTGTCCCCCGCCGCAACGCAGAGCTGGGACATAGAAATGCCGGGCGTCCGTCCGTCTGTGCGTCCGTGTATCCGTCCGTCCGTCACACTTTCTTGTAAGCGCTCTCATGCCTACAAATTCTAATGGATTTTGATGAAATTTATACCAAATGTTGATATCACTAATACCTTGGTCAAGTGCGAAAATCAGCTTTGGTCGATACTTTTTGACGGAGTTATGGGACTTTGACCAAAATAATAACAGCGTTTTAGCCAAAAATTTACCTTGTAAGCGCTCTCGTGCCTACAAATTTTGACAGATTTTCATGAAATTTATACAAAATGTTTATACCACTAATACCTTAATCATGTTTGAAAATCAGCCTCACTCGAAAAATTTTTACAGAGTTATGAGACTTTGACCATATTTTATGACTCCGTTTTATTCAAAAATTGACCTTGTAAGTGTTCTCATGCCTACAGATTTTGAAGGTTTTTCATGAAATTTATACCAAATGTTTATACCACTAATACCTTGGTTAAGTTCGAACATCAGCCTTTGTCGATACTTTTTGTATCTCCACACATTTAATTCTGGAACAGCCCTGAATGTTTGAAAATATTGCAATTTCAGATACAGTATACTAGTATATTGCTTGAGCGGCGGGGACCCAGGAATTATATTCTTGTCAGTTTGATTATTCTTCCGTAGTGCAACAGTGTTTTACCAGAAGACTAGGCTTCTTGAGCTAGCCGGCAGTTTAGCGGCGAGCACCCCTTGATCCATCTTTCAAAATTACGTTTTTTCATTTTCTCTCCTTTCAAGATTGTGGTCATAGAGTCAGTAGTCTACCTGTATTAGGGTTTATTAGTATGTTTATTACATACTATAGTTAAACGGAACAGTTAAAAGGGGGGTTGGTTTGGTACCCATAAACCGGTTTAACCCTACCGCTGGCTTTTCTGGGGCCGGTACCAAGTCCGGCTGTCCCGAGTTCCTATCGTTGTTTACGTTTGTCTTTTGTCTTGTTTGTGTTTCTCCTGTGTAGTTCCCTTGCAGATTGTTGCATGTGACTGTAATTTTCAGCTGTTGTAAATTTTTCCTGTTATCCCCCTTTTCACATATGAGCAAAAATATAATGAAAATAAAAATTTTTGAAGACTGCAAAATTTGAACGGGAAAGGAGGAGAATCTCGGGGTTTGCAGTTTACAGATTCTTAAGAGGAGGTCATTTTTTTATATTATTGACTTTATCTTTTGCACATTCACTTGATACATTTTGGGGTTTCTGTGTTTCCTACATGTACCACTGAGATGCTCCTTTACAGAAGGATATCCAACATTTGAAACTTATAAAGCAGTGGGAATACATAAAGGGGTCAAAACATAGATTTAAAGTTAAAAAAAATGTTGCTATGCCTTGGTCTATATGGTCAGCCCGTTTTATCAGTTGTGTTAAAAACTTATGAATATATTGTTATCTATAAAACAACATACATCCCAGTGTCTTCTCAAGGTTTTCAGTATCATCACTGTTTCACAGCACTATCTACAAAATACAATATACATATAACTTGTCCCTTTGTCGGAGAACGGATGACAGTATTTGTAAAAGTACTTTGTCCGATATGTTTACATTTCTTGACAAACAAACATTTTTTTAAAGCTAGTTAGTGAGGGACCGTCTTGAAATTGCTATTTTGTACGAGTGCATGCTTTTTCTTGAATTAAGGCCTCGTGTATCCTTCCTTGGGTTGGAGCCCTGACCCCACGTTCGAAAAAAAAGAACCAGTAGACAAGAACAGTGTATTCCCCCAAAGTACAATGAATTACAGTTCATCTGAGTTGTGTACATTGTGATGTCTCTTCAGTGCTGATAGCCATCATATTGAATCATATTTTACACGTCTCATCAGCGCAGCTATAAATCATAATGCTTACAAAAACAATGAGTAGCTCATCGAAATGATGTAACATGGGAAATATATACTATTAGTAATTTGTTTTGCGAGAATGGAATTCTCTGCTTGTATTGCATCGAGTGCGACAGCACGAGATGCAATGCGAGCTGAGAAATCCATCCGAGCAAAACAAATTACTAATAGTATTTTTATCGCTAATTCTGTTATTGAAAAATACCGGATATACGTTCCCCTTTCCAATGAAATATTTAATTTAGTTGAACTATTACGTTTGGTTGAATATAGCGCTTTCTTTCTCTGGATTATTTCTGTCACGAAACGTCACGCGACGTCATATTAATACGCTGTTGCTAACGTTCCATAGAGATTGACGATAATATGTTCATATCAGTGCAGTGCAGTGATAATAGAATTATCTTAGCTCGGAAACAATTGAAAATTGCGCAAATTAGCGATAAATCAATATAACATGGGAAATCAATATTATAAGTGGTAAAGAAAAGAGCTGGTATTTTACCTTTTGGCATGTTAAGTCCAATGAACAACAAATGATTCAGTTTTATACAACACGTTTAGTATCATATTTTCTTTTATGTCATGTTTCGTGCAAACTGATAAAAATGTGCATCGTTCAAACCAATTTCCAATTTTTCGTTCCACATGTAAAGGCATTTTGTTTCTAGTACGTCAAGGAGGTGAATGCAGTACTTTTAATTTAGAATGCATTTTGCATGTAAAAGTCAGAAAGTTATTCATATTTTTAAATATTTTCAAATGAAATTTAAACAAGGGAGACAATTTTGTAATGGATCCTATTTTACTTGTAAGAAATCAACATAAAAGACTTAACATAAACAAAATTCTATATGATATGTTATTATTTGAAATTTTTTTTAATGTTTCAACTAAAACATCCGATTGTAAGGTTATATGGTCGGTAAACTCCAATATTTAACTTCGGTATGATGTTATTTATAGAGCGTTTCGCCTGTTCGTCCGTTTGTCCTTAAAATAGTTTAAGTTCTTAAATATTTTGAACAATTCATAGAGAAATGAACTTGTGTCCACAGATCCATCTTAAGTAGTTCTTGATGCTAGTATAAAGTTTGGATTTCCTCGAGCAACATTTCATGCATCAACGACTCAAGTTAAAGTCTTGTTGAAAATGGTGAATGAAAGAACATGTAGTAAATGTACATGAGACAAAGTCTCTACAAATACATGGTAAAACCAAGCAAAGGAACAACGCTTTTATTGTTGTTCTTCATCCTGCTTTTGCTTTTGCTGAAGTTCACATCTGCGATACTGGAGCAGATAGAAAAATAAGATTTTGTCAGTGGATGCGCCTTGGATAGTCACGAGGTTCCTGATAAAAATAAGGTAACTTTTACCCACATTACCCACATTCCATGCTTGGGTGATTCACCTTTAAGTTTGTTTTGAACTAAAGATCTGAGATACTAGAGCAGGTAGAGGAATATTAGGTTTAATTTGTGTTAAAGTCAAGATCTGAGATACTAGAGCAGGTAGATCAAAAATATTCAAATATATTCAATGAATAGTCAAGAGATTCTTGATAAAAAAATGGTCACCTTGGTCTACATTTCATGCATGAGTGGCTGAGGTTTAAGTTTGTCTGTGTTTTATAATGCTGATATTCATTTTCCGGACTAGTTTCAGCTGCTGATTGTAATGACATATTTTTTTCTTTCGTTGATGACATAGACATTAACAATGAAAGGATGAAGAATTGTTGTTCTTCATCTTGAAGTTACCACTAGGCCTTCAACAATAAGCTTTTCCATAACTCATATAAAGTTCAAGACGGCCCTGGCATCGGTTTGAGGAAAGTGTTCTTACAATGGCTGTCATCCGTTGCCCGACAAAAATATGACAATCACAACATATGAACAACCACAGGGCACCCATCGAACCAACTGCACGAAATGTATGATAATGAATCGGCGAACGAATACCGAAGAAAAAAGTCAGAAGGAAGAAAACTAGAATCATACATAAAAAAACACATGACATTTCAGATGCAACACAAATGAAGAAAGCATGACAAAGATAAAACACATAAACAAAAATTAATACGTGCATCACAAATCTAAAGTACTAGCATTGCTACCTGCTATTTCCACTGAAAATTGGAGGAATCATCAAGCGTAAAACTTAATGGCAACTCTCGTGATCTGCTCCACTCATGGTACTTGTCACACAGCCAGCCAAAATATGGGACTGGGCGATCTGCTTGGTAGCTGATTGGTAATTGTTATTTTATGATCCATAAACAAAACCAATTAAGAATCGATGGCATGTGTTCAAACACCACCAATGTAAAATATCAAAAGGGTCTGTTTCTTAAATATTCGGACAATGTCAAGGACAAATCTCAATCAAAAACATTATCAACAACTGTGACGACAGAACTGAAATTTGAGTGATATATACAGGAAAGTGAGTACTGACAGTGAGAACTCTCACTGAAAACCGCATTATTTATGTTCCAAAAATGTCGAAATGATCTGCTCCATGCGTGGAACCCTTCATACGGCAAGTGAATTAAGTCGGGTATCGCGCCCTAGTTGGTGAATGTCAGTTCAATAATAAACACTCGATCTAAACTAAAAAATGGCTATTATCATATTGAAAATATAAACACTGTATCGATCCCTAAAATCATGGTTATAATCAATCCGTATATGTACCTGTCTATCACATAGAATAATAAATGCCAATATCTCAAATATTTCTAGACTCGCGTACCCTATTGTAAGAAGTGTCGGTGTGGGGGGCATAAACTTGCATTTAATTTGATGACCACTTAATTTTTACTTAACTAAGAAGACAAATACATTCTAGAATATTGTTCACCTCTGGTTGAAGACCCTCAGGCGACATCAAGATGTAGACAGGAATAAAAGCCCTGGCCTTGATAAACTGGAGTTGTCTATGTATCGTGTGCGTTTTTGTCACATGTACATTCACTCCATATCCTTTCATTTTTCCTAGTGGTGGCTTGATAAATATAATCATGGTTGTACCTTTTCATGTCTAACAGTTTATGATTGTGGTCAATGCTATCGGAATACTTAAATGTAACGTACAAATACATTAACAAATCTCTATAGGGGATATTATCCACAAACATTATATAGACGCAAATTAAACGCATTTCCTCAAGGAAAAAGGTATAGATTTCGAAATCAAATGGAAAATTATACGTTTAGATAGGAATTCAAGTCTATTGTTTAAATTCTTTCAGAACTCATCATTTAATCAATGATAAGCAAATCCTGGTTGATTGTTTTTTGTCAATTAAAAAGTTATGTAGCAAATGTTATTGTACACTTGAAGTCAGTTAATAGACCGTTTTTATTAGGAGGTATGCCTGTATATTTTTATTCAATGGTTCATGCAGTTGTGAGTCCCACTCTCTGGTACATGTATTTAATCACTCATTACCGCCTTTATCTAAACAAGAGTTCAATGTAGAATGTCCCGTAGTAAGTGTTGGTGCTTTATCAATTAAAACATGCTATAGTTAAAGGAGTATGAGGGTTAGTTTTCAGAAGCATTTGATATCCTTGGGTTTCTCCATTCAAACTGGGTTGAATATTGTTGCACATGGAAATATTTCATTGGTCATAGGCCACTTTAAAATGAATGAAACGACCATTAAAATGTGTTAGCAGCTTCCAATTATATTACGCATATAAGCAACAGATGGAAACTAAAGGGAACCGTTTCCCGCCTAAATT
This sequence comes from Modiolus philippinarum, assembly GCA_002080025.1. NCBI lineage: Eukaryota > Metazoa > Mollusca > Bivalvia > Mytilida > Modiolidae > Modiolus > Modiolus philippinarum. Next base: position 164,214 of record MJUU01016374.1, on the reverse strand, counting down.
TTGACATCTTGCATAAAACAAAATGGCTTTGTAAAAAACTTTTGAGATCATTTTTTGTGACGTCACGGAAATCTTGCGAAAATCGTTCGATGTCGTTGTGATGATACTGTGACGATGGTCATCCGCGTATTAATCCGTTTTAGGACTTCCAGATAAGACTTTTTGAATATTTTTGTTTTTATATATATTTGGTCTCACTATTTATGTCAATGTTATATCGATTAGTTTTCTACCTTAGAAACTTGAAATCTGCTTCTGTTCTTTAGTGTACGTTTCCGAGTGTTTTCAACACCTTTATATGTCTTGGAAAAATGAACAAAATACTGCAAAAATCAATATCACACATAGAAACAATGTTATAAATTAGCACAAATTATATGGACTTTCTCATTAGATATGGTTATCTCCGTGACCGCCTTATTAATCAAGGCTTCAAAAAAAAATTCCTTCTTATACGTTCTCTAGTAGATATCAGTCCCTTGTGGAAAAATTTGAAGTTTCGGTCCGAACTCTGATTCAAGATACTTTTTTATTTAGTACTGGGACGATCTTTCTTTTAACTGTCTACGACCTTTCAATAGCAGTTGCTGTTGAGTTGCTACTTGACACAATTTTTAAGGAAGGGGAGGTTTGCGCCATAAAATCGGTTTTACCCACCAATTCTTTTTGAATGCCTGTACATTTTCGTACCAAGTCAGGACCTTTGCAGTCGACAGTTTTACCGGTGGTTTCCACCTAATTTGTCTTTTTGTCTCACGAGCTTCGGCTCTTGACTACCCTGTTAGATAATTTTGTTATTACCCCCATTAAGTAATGTTATTACCCCCATAAAATAAATACAGAGTATTCATATATAGCTCACACCTATATCATGCTATAAATAAAATAAACTACAAATGACAACTTATAACTTGAAATTGTAGGTAAAAGACCAAACAGAACCGATTCTGTGCAAAGTATTATATATATTTATATAGAAAATGTTAACCATGTTTATTCGTGATATATTTTTAAGTCATCTTAATATTTCATCTTTACCACATAACAAAATAAAAAAAAACTTCGTCAATTTATAAATAAAAGCTCGCAATATTGCCTACCGAAATACAATGAGAGATGAAAATGTTTATTCCCGACAAAATGTAACAAAAAAGTAGGCCTAGCATACTAAGTATATGACAAAAATTGTCAAAACTTTGCCAACATAACATGATACTATATAAATGTTTTACCTGAAACATAAACATTTACTAGTAATTAACTGGTCCAATAAATTTGGGGTACAAAATCCTTATACTTTTATATGCAAGTGCGATTAGAGAAGAATAAAACAAATCGCGAAAAATGAATAAATAAATAAATAAATAAATATGTATATATAATAAATAATTATATGAAAATAAGGATTAAAAAACGAAATCAAATGCAAAAACCCTTACTATACATTAATTTACTGCGTCATTTAAATAAAAATAAGCTACTACGTTAAATGAAATATAAAAAAAATACATACCTTTATGTGAAATATTATAGAATCCCGTTAATTGTTACTTATATGGGATACGTTATAATTTATATTATTCGTTAGGAATACCCATTGACTATACTAACAATCTAGATTAATGATATTCATAAACACGGTCATCTTCATTTGTGTATTTATAATTAGTGGCAAGTTCCGGGGTGGCAGATACGGGGTGAATTCACTATAGAATGGTCAATCCTACACCTGAACTTGAGAAAAGAAAACCTTCACTATTACTATAATTAATCGGTTGCGATTGGTTCCTTTTTTGCTGTTGATACTAAGTTGGTACCTTGAAAACAGATGATCTCAAAAAGATCGATTCAAATAGAGACGATTACGGCTTTGGTATGAACAGTTGGTTTTAGTTCGATTAAAACCTTTTATTTTGAAATGAGCATGCAGTCGGTATAATGGAAAGGATAAAATTAAGTAATTGCCGGCTCTCTTTTTCTTCTTTTCAGTTCTTCTGAATCAAACCTATTAATTTTGGAGTATTCTGCATTATAATAGAATTTGTTTCATTTTTTGGTGGAAGGCAACACACGTGCGATATATAAAAGGAGTCTCTAACCCTACAATCAGTGGCCAGGGTTATTTCTTATAAAAAGTAATGTCAGATCGTGTGTATTATGAAAAGTAATTTTGAAAGCAAAAAGGATACAGGTCGCCAATAACCCTAACATCAGAGAGAGATAAACTCATTTTCTAAAAACTAAAAATGCCGAAAAGGTGGATTTGAAAAAGCTATGGCGACATTTGAGTCCATCAAAACCGGTCTGCCCCTACCACTTATTTTCACTAGTGCCAATAATAAGTAGATTAAAAATTGCGAGCAATAACCGATGTCACCTCAGACAACCAATTCGCTCAAAACATCTTATTCTCAGCTCATAATCTACATACAAATCAATTTTCGTTGAAATCAAACAAAGTTGTAATTTTGGCTGCAAATAAATAAATCAATCAATATTGACCAGAACATCGACATACATTTGTCTTTTAAAAGCCGTAGAATTAAGATGGATACCACAAATAGAATTGTCGGGATCTGGCCAATCCCATCTCTCTACAATTTATTTTTCAGTATTTATAGTTTATGTTTAATTTCATGTGTAGATTTTTTTACCTTTTAACGCATTTTACTCGTTTCTTTATTTATGTTTATAAAAAAAGAATAGAAAACTTATATTTTTAAGTTTTAGTTTCTAGTTCAAACCAAAACCCAGGATGTACATTGAGATATATCGAAACTTACGCCCCTGCCATAACTCATAAGATATTAAAGCAAAGTGTGGAAACTCAGGTTAAGATTTTGCCTAAAACATATTTATAATAATGTAATATAATATAATACAGTAACATACGAAGTCTTTTGAAAATAATGTCAGTGGTATACCTTTCTGAAAGTAGCAAGGCGCAGGCGCGGACCCAGGCAATTTGAAAAGGGAGGTCCCAATTAGAATTGAAAGAAGATTTGGCCGAGCGGAGCGAGTTTTTTGGGTATCCCTTAGTAAAACATCAGGATATTCATTAAAAATACATGATTGTCCAAAAAACGGGGAGTCCAACACCCCCCCCCTGGATCCGCCAATTGCAGACTCTTACTGAACTACTGCACACTCATACCATACTAAATGTAGCTCGCTCCCATTCACGTTACACTTGTCCCCAAGATAAAGCTAAAATAAATTAAAACTGCGCTTCAAGCTTTTGACTTTCGCCTCATCGCTTATACCTTGTTATATATTTTTCAGTTAAGTATTTTTATCCCTTTTCAAATAGTATTCCTCAATGTCCAGATTAATTAGTAAAAATGATAAGTATATATAATATTTTTGCGATAATCAACAAAAATATTTTTCGAGTTGTTGTTAAACGTAACTGTAACTATTTATAACCGAAGCAGTAACGACCTATCCCAAATAAATACGATGTATATCATATCCGGTTTACAATATTTTGCACTTTTAACGTTTCCAGGAAATCGTATATGTTATAAACAAATTTAAGATATACCAAAATAATCTGAATAAGTCTCTAACATTTTGAAGCTCTCAAAAACATTCTTACCCATAATAACATATGATATCTCTGCGAAGGTAGAGTTGTCCTCTCTTTAAAATGTCATAGCTTATTATTTCAAATATTTTCATGTTAAAATTGTGTATTTTGAAATATTTTTGACAAAGCTTTTTATTATTATATCACATTTTAAGCAAATTTTTAGCCAGTAATGTCTTATTTGTTCAGTTTTTGTAGGCTTTAATTATGAATTTTAGCTTTTCTCTTATAAAAGATTTGATAGTATAAAAAAGGAACCTGTGGTGAATGCTTGTAAATGCATCTATAGCATAAACGAGTGAAGAAAAACAATATACATGGTTTTAAATATAATGAAAGATAATCAAATACGTCGCATAATCAAGCAATGCAACAATATTACAATTGCTGTTCTTCATATTGAATCACCATGTCTGTAATCATTAATTAACTGAAGAGGGCGGGGGCAAGATGGGTTTCTTTCAAAGGCTAACAATCTTTATTTGCAAAATACTTAACAACCAGCTGAAAAAAACACAACATCGTCCAAAACAGTTGACAATTGATTTATTTCACCAAAAACATTTAACAACCAACAGAGAATGCCCAAAACACATTATTAAAAAAGGAAAAAAAAACTTGTCCCCTCACTTAAGGCCCCGTGTAAAGGTCAATGCGAGAGTCGAAGGTCAAATGTTATACGTTAAAAAAGGGCCAAACATGCTTCCGTATCATATCTTTAATTTGTAAAAGCAGTTAAATTTATGTTTATAAAACTAACATTTTTGAAGTTGAACAGATCTGAGTCAAAACTTTGCAGACTTCTAATGTAGATGAAATATGGGACTTGATACCAAAATATGGCATTTCTATTCAGAATGTTTATATGGTTTATTCTCTATTCATAGACTGAGGTACGACTGAATCATTTTAAAACTTGTACATGTAGTTACATCCAACTGTCTGTCTGTCCGTCCGTCCGTCAGTTAGTCTTTTAAAATGTGACACTCATTACCCTAAAGTAAAACAATACTTAAATTGTTTTGGTAACATATACATACATTGAAAATGACTTACCTTTATTAATGCGTAAATTTCCTAGTCGAATGAAAGATGAACTTCCACTAAAAAAGTGTTAGTCGAATGAAAGATGAACTTCCACTAAAAAAGTGTATCTTAATATACACTATTTTTTGCGATACTTAACAAAAACTATCTCTAAGTCGCAAAAACACCGTAAGTGTAATCAAGCAAACTTTCAAAACGCCAACAATTTTATTTTTGTCAGTACAACAATTTTTTTTTGTCAGTACAATTTTAGTAAACAGTCTATACGGGGAAACCTATCCTATTTCCGATCTTTTCTATGTATTAGTACACATAACATATTTTATCCATTTTTTTAAAAACTTTCCCAGGAAATCCTGTATGTTACAAACTTACGATGGACCTAAATATAATAGTATCTTAAGTTAAAAAGGAAAATAAAACATGTAAAGTATTACAAACTTACGATGGACCTAATATCTTAAGTTAAAAAGGAAAATAAAACATGTAAAGTATTACAAACGGCAATATAAAAGGAGGTTTTAATAGACATTTCATAGGACAAAAAATAAATAATAAGATATTCCGTGAACGCGTATGGTAATTAATTATTCTATATCAATATATTTTACTTTAATGCTACATTAGGAACGAAGACAGCCAGATATTTATATAAATTTCTATATAAGAAGAGAAGCTACATCAACGCAGTACATAAGTTTACACAACCACGGAAAGAGACGGTCAGTTAATGTGTACGCATTTGCGAGCTCAATGTAGCACTATGAAATTAAGACTAAAGCTAGCAATCCAAAAATCAATCAATTTATCATTTCATTTTTCAGTCACAAAACATCCGTTTGGAACTTTTTGTTTTGTATTAAGTACTAAATAAAAAACACATTTTGGAAAAAAATCATACCCTCACAGCTCAACTTTACCGATATTAACTCGTACAATTTACATTGTATGTATAAGCACCACATAAAAGATAATCATAAAGTTTTCATGCCTTTACACTTTCGTATCTTTGCGATTTTTAGTGATTTGATTTACAAATGAATATGTAGTCTGGATATTATTTCTAGAAGTCGCTGTTATCAGTAACACAGCATTTTGCGACTGCTTTGCTGCGAGATAATTCTCACAAATAGACGCGAGACAGCTACAATGCACGGAAAAAAAACCGACATTAAGAACTAAGGCACTCATAGTGTGAACTCCCATGATAACCGGGAGTGACATCAGGTGCTCTGGAAGGGTAAGCATGTCCTCCCCCGCTAGCGACACCCGCCACACTATCAGTGTCATTGTCGGTATCTGCAAACAACGGAAGTAGAATACCGAAGGAGCAAAGGAGTGGAATTTACAAAAATTGAAGTCAAAAGACATGACTGAAAAGAGGACATAGAAAACAATGACATTGAATTTAGAAAACAAAGACGTTAGACAGATACAATGCACAGAAATAGAAAACACAACATTCAAAAACAAGGCGCTCACAGTGTGAACTCGAGTGAAACGAATTATACATTTCCACAACATCTGTGATAAAATATATTATAATAAGTTTTGTTTTATAAGATGTATAAATAGTGCTTGTATACTGCCATGTCCACCTAACTTATAATAAGCATATAAGAGTATAGATTTTTTTTCAGCTTTTTCGAAAGTACAAATTGAAGCTAATTAAAATTTTTCATACGTTTAGATTTTGTTATTTTCAAATAAGAGGACTCTCAATTGAAAATATTGTAGTCAAACGCCTTTTTTGTCTTCATTAAATGCACATGATACAAATACATGATTAAATAAAGTAATAGAACAACTCTTTTACTGTTTTTCTTACAACAATGAGCTATGCTCATACCTCATAGTCAGATCAAGATGGTCCTAGTACCGGTTTTGCGTGGAATTTATTGTCAAATGTCGAGCAACGGTATATCCATGTATCTTCTCTTTTGTTCAGAGATGTAAAGTATTCTTACAATTAACCGCTTTCTTCCGGTCTCCGACAAAAAGACTCATAAAAGACAACCACAACAAGTTAATAACCACAGGGCACTCATCGAAATAATTGCAAGAAAACATGGCATTAAAATGAAAAAGAGATGTGGGCACTTTTAACAAAATGGTCGAAATACCATTTGAAAATTATAAAAATATATACTGAGCAACACAAAAAAACGCACCACCTTTTTAATATTACATATATCTAGCTTCCTTGATATTTTAGCCATATCAGCTTTTTTTTAAGTATTTTTCTAATTTCAAATGTCCAGAACAAGCAAGTCAATTTTTGTCAGAGGAGCACAAAAGGTTCAAAATTCATCCCTTTCGGCAATTTTGCATTTTTGGGTGAACAGTGTTTTATTTTTAGAAATGAAATTTAGAAGTCGAAAAAGTTTCATTTTTTTCAGATTTTCGACTTTGTGATAGGAGAAACAGTATGTAAAAATTTCAAGTTGTTCCAGCAAGTATTTGAAGAGACATTTGCTGTTGAATTTTAAGGTACATAGAAATACACGTTAGTGGTTGGTTTCTTTTGTTGTTGAGTATATAATGCCAAAATATGAAAGTATGATAGGGTATCAGTATGAGATTTTCTTTTAAGAACAAGTACACCATAACTGAAATGTAAAGATAACATACAATTATCGCACGAGGAATCTTTTTACGAACTATCCACTGCAAGGGAGACAAACTCCAGTATTAAATAAACAATGAAAGGATATGGAGTAAATGCACATGAGACAAATTCTCAACAAATACAAGATTAAACCAAGCAATGGAAGAACGCTTTTATTGTTGTTCTTCATCTTGAAGTCAAGAAAAAAAATATCAAAAATGCTCAATGTAATTACATAATCAAAAAAAAAAATCTAAATATGAAATACACAAGTGAAAGTAGTGAAAAAGGTGAAATGCGGTGTGTTCAAAAATTGTGATTTTTTTTTTCAATCATTCATTCATTCATTCATTCGTATCTTTATTTCCTCGTGGTATAGAGATTACATGACATTTTATATAATAAATATATAAATGTGCATAACAATGCAATGCATATGTAACAATAGTATATCAATATGTACATATGCTTAAATAATAGAATTTTAAATAAGAGAAATCATGTATACGTAGAACGCCTTGCTAAAGATATGTCGTGTACGTACGGTATTTCAGATATTGAGTCGCAGTCGCGCGCGATTGTATTCGACGGCACATTGAATAATATGGATGTGACAAAGTTTCACAATTGTACAACATCACTTCCAAAATCAGTTTAAGGTAATCGTCCCAGAAGTACTAATGAATGAATGAATATCGCGGACAGTGAAAGAAAAAGTGGGTAGTAGTCTCTCTGGCTCAACACACACGATTAGGTGAATCAATTATATTTTTATGGTACAAATAAAAGATAAGGTACTACACTCCATACGTAATCGTGCATGATGTATTTGTCCATAACGATTACCTATTCAAAAATATGAGAGTATTACGGAAGCTGTGTCTTTAAAATTTTGTTGAAATTTGTTAAATAACAAAATATTGAGGTCACTGCTTAAATTTAGTTTCTGCATATGCGCATTTCGACAACTTATGTGTCTTCAGTGCAGATAAATTCAAAACATTTGGAAATCCATATAACTAAATATATGTTAAATCTGATAGAGAACAAATTATCAATCCAAAAATCAGCTAAAGACAGAGCTATGCAAGAAGGAGATACTCCTTAGTTTTAAACAAAATTTTCTTAAATTTAGATATTGCGATTTTCAAAATAAAATCGGTTGTCGGACCAGCACCGAAGTACTGGCTACTGGGTTGGTGAATACCCTCGGGGAGTTACAGTCCACCAGCGGAGGCATCGGCCCAATGATAATAAATAACAATGTACCGAAGTCAATGTAAAATGTAGTTTCTGCATATGCGCATTTCGACAAGTCGTGTCTTTTAAATCCAGATAAATTCAAACATTTGGAAATCCATATACCGAAACATGTGTAAAATTAATTGATGTATTTTTTTCAGTTTTCTGGGAGGTTATTCAAAGAACGCATTGTTTGTGGTAAAAATAGTTTGAATGCATTGTAGCACGTATTCTTAGATTAGGAAATGCCTGTTGTTATAGCATATGAAAAGGGTCTGTTTTGTTTAAGTATTCGGACAATACAAAGGACAAATATCACAGACGACTGAAATTATAGTGGGATATACAAGTCGCACTGAAACTGACCGGAAACATCAACAAGTGTTCCGTAAGTATCGATATGATCTGCTCCGGAAGTATCGACATTATCTGCTGTAAAAGTGGCACCCGTCTTAGGGCAAGTGAAGTCAAGTATCAAGTCGTAGTTGGTGTTTGTAAGTTAATTAATAAACTCTGGATCTTTAATCCAAATGCATATTATTCGAAAATAGATACATTTTAACGATTGGTGAAATTATGGTAATAATCAACTACATATGTACTTGTCTATAACATGGAATAATAAATGCAAATATCTAAAATATTTTTTGATCCCCGTCCCCCATTGGGATGAGACTAGCATTTTATTTGACGACCATTTTACTTTTTACTTAGGTGAAAAGACAAATTCATAGCAACAGATAAATTTAATTTTTCGCTTAATCAATGTAATCATCATTTTATACCTGTTCAGGTCTAACCGTTTGATGATTGTTTTCAATGCTATCATTATACTAAATGTACCATGCACATACATTAACAAATCTCTGAAAAAGGGGAATTTTTACATCAACAAAGCAATTTCTATATTATGTAGATGCAAAGGGACGGTAGACGATTTCATGCATTGATTTCGAATTAAACGGAAAATCATTTATTTAGATAATTTACAATACGGGAATTTCCAGTTTAATGTTTCAAATACTTTCAGAAGACGGGTGGACACATTCATTTATTTATTAATGATCAGCAAACGGTGAAAGATTCTTTATCTATTTTGTAGCGCACCAAGTTGATCTTTTGTCATCTTAAAATTAAGTTAACATTTGTCATGAAACACTTCATAGTTCGTTGTGCCAGTATATATTTATTCAATGGGTCAGAAATGCGGTTGTCAGTCCCACTTTCTGGTATTGAGTCACTCATTGTCGCCTTTATCTACACAAGTTTCTCTCTCGATAGTCCCGTATTCATTGTTGTTGCTTTAAAACCGATTCAATAACTCTGTCCCTACTGTGTGTTTGTGACTTGTATATCTTTTGGGGAATCCTGGTAGACCAATAGTTTCAGCTTGTAGTTGTCCTACGGAATACATTTCTAGTTCTTTCCATGGTGTTTTTATTACAATTGTGAAGAATCACTAACATACATTAAGGACACTACAAATGCTCTCAATATTTTTGTTTATTTTTTTTCGGCCAGAAAACGCTGATATCATAATATTCACTATGCATGACACTGCCCTCTATACTAGCATCCCTAACAATGCTATTGTAGCTTTAAGACACTTTTTAGACAAAAGGCCCAATCTTTATGTAAAACAGACATCATTCTTGGATTTGCTTTACTTGTCTTGAATATTCAATTTGATGGGAAATATTATAGTCAGTCTGGTGGTGTTGCGATTGGGAGCAAAAAGGGTCCAAGCTTTTCCTGTTTATTTGTTGGCTACCTCGAAGAAAAACTGCCACTAACTTTATAAAAGATACATTGATGATGTTTTTATGGTGTCCACTGACAGCGAAGATGAACCTAAGTGTTTCATTGACTATGTTTCCTCGTACAATCCGGCCATCAAATACACTTTTTTCCATTTGCATTTATTATTCCATATTTTTGGTAATGAGTATTCCTTTTTTGACTATATATGGATTATGGCTTTCCATATTGTTTTATTTTAATGCTGCTGATGAGAGGTTACTCCTTGAAACACGTGTACGGCATAACGAAATTTACCGTTTTTATGCAACTTTGGTATTTATTGTATTTTAATATTACCAAAGTCTTTCTTTCCTTGACATTGATTATACCATTCAGGATGTTCGAATATCCACCTCAGTGTTTTATAAACAGACAGACGCCCACCGTTATTCAAATTATGGGTCCTGTTACCCAAAGTCATGCAATGTCCTAAGTCACAATTCTTGCCACTTCGGCGTATCTGTAGTGACGAATAGTACTTCAGGACTCAATGTAACAGAATGAAATCCTTTTTGTTAATAGAGGCAAAGTTTTGGATCGAGCAATGAATTCGGTTTCCTGAGTGACCAGATCTGAGGTTATGGGAAAGAGGGCGAAAAATACCGACGACCGAATTCTGTTGGGTCTGACATACCGCCCTAACAACGAAGCTATTAAATACATTTTGATACACAACTTCAAATGTATAGTTCTCGAGGACGAACATATGTCGGCAGTTTTTCAGGATTCGCCTCCTATTGAAGCCTTCAGAAAAGGAAGAGTCTAAAACAGCACCTTGTAACTAGTTCTTTTAAGAGCTCCCTATAAATACAAGGGCACTAGACAATGTATGCAGTCTGGCTGTTTTACATGTACTTTTACTTGGGAAACTGATGAAATAGTAGGACCGGCTGACGTTTTCAAACTAACAAACTAAAAAATGGTTTCACGTGTACTGCTGAAAATGTAGTGTATGCTGTGGACTTTAAACGCTAAAGGATGATCTTTGTGGGCGAGACTTGTCGAAAATTGGATGATCACTTTGTCGAACATAAACAGAGCGTCACCATTGGAAAAGATTGTCCAGCAGGTGAACATTTTCGGCGAGATTTCCACAGCTTACTGGACATGCATGTAAGTAGTGAATCGGGTCAGTTTGGATCCGAAGAGTCTATGTTAAAGTTCCTTCCAAACTTCCTCCGAAATTATCGATCGCCTTGATTGGTCAATTATCAGTTTTTGAAAGCTATTTCTGTTTGTATAACTGAACCCGTTTACTTGTATAGTGATATGGTTGTTTTGACATGTCCCTTATATATATGTGTAGTTGGATTTACGTTTTAAGCCCGACCTCTTCCCAGATATCCCTTTCATTATGTATAATGTCTTCAGCCCCGTCTTCCTGTGTCTTGAACGTAGAGCACCGCAAAGGTAATGTAGCGGTGTGAGAGTGGTGGGACGCTGGAAGATAATTAGTCATATATTAAACTTATAATCCCTAACGTAACCCTTCATGACCTTAACTAACCCACCTAATTATACCTAAATCCCAACTCTAACCCTCTATGTTTGGGTAACTAATTATTTTCATTTTTGTGTTGTAAAAATTACTCCGGAAGGTCTTTAAATGTATTTCTTTAGCCTGGACGTGCTTTTCTATTATTTGAGTTGTCTCCCTTGTTTGTGCTATACCATTAATCCCAAACCATTGTGTTGTTTTATATCGATTTATTTCCCTGTTCTGTTCTGCCTTGTTTTGTTCTGGCCTGTTTCCCAACCGTAACTCTAACCCCCTTTTGTTTCTTTATATGTACTTCTCCATAGTCGTTTTTCTTTCGTTTCTCTTAGGGAGTTTCCTTTCTTATACTAATTAAACAATCAACTAGTTTCAAGTATACATATTTTATTTTCCCCGTCATGAAGCAGTCATGGGTTAGGGAATGGGGGTTTGGAGGTTCCTTAAAAAATATTAAAAAAAAATAATAATAATAAATTTAAAAAAACGAATAAAAATATTTTACTTTTTCTCTCCTCCTCTCCCTTTAAGGTCCAATCCTCCTCTCAAATTCCCGAGATGAGCACGCGAGCAGTACGAGCAGCGAAATGAGCACACGAGCAGTGAAAACGAGCAGCGTGAGCATGCCTTTAAACAGCGAATTTGTCACTTTTCACACCGCACAGCGGCGGCAGCAGCAGCGGCAATATTCCCGAGATGAGCACGCGAGCAGTGAAAACGAGCAGCGGAATGAGCACGTGAACATACCCTTCAACAGCGAATTTGTCACTCTTCCCACCGCACAGCGGCTGCAGCAGCAGCAGCAGCAGCAATATTCCCGAGATGAACACGCGAGCAGCACGAGCAGCCAAATGAGCACACGAGCATACCCTTAAACAGCGAATATGTAGCTTTTCCCACCGCACAACAGCAGCAGCAGCAGCAATACTCCCGAGATGAGCACGCGAGCAGCACGAGTAGCGAAATGAGTACACGAGCACTGAAACGAGCACGCGAGCAGCGACATTCCCAATCTGATCGTATTTAAAGCTTTGTTCTGTAATATATCGTCATTCGTTCTTCGAATCCAGAGAGAGGAAGACGTCTATAATGTATCACTGCGACCTTTGTGAATACACGACCAATCGTCACTTTAATCTCGTACGCCACAAGAATCAAAAACACGACATGGAAGATACTTCGCCAAATGAATCGGATACAGAGTCCAACGTATCAGAGGAAAGCAATCACTCTGACGAATCTGCCTATAGCAACGAAGAAAGTAATGACTCTAACACGTCAGAAGAGTCCACGGACGAAAGTGCTGACGATGAAGAAGACCAAGAGTCTCCATGGAAGCTGATCGTGAATCAAACATTTGACAAACTGGAACCAGAATACACCAAGAAAGTAGAAGAGTTGATTGAAGAAGGACACGGCTCCGAAAAGGCTCGTTTAGCCCCATATGAAGACATGAATAAATTTTTTAGAGACCATATGAGAAATCAATACCTCGAAGCGGTATTCTGAATGCAGGATTTCATTAAAGATCCAATTCACAAAAAGATCAGACATACAACCAAACGTTTAAGAGATGAAGAAGACTACGACACCAGGGAATCTTGGCAATATGCAGCGAAGAAAAGAAAATATCTGTTAGATGACGTATTGGACATGTTCGAACCACCAATGACCGAAGACAGCAACAACTCGATGTAAAGTCACAGAAGAAAGGGGGGATGGGGGTAATGCGGCCTATCCTTTAAGATAGTCAGTCACAAGCCTGGATAAACGCAGAGTGCCCCTTTGTAAAAATTCACCAAATGACCCCCTTGTCAAAATTTTGGACCCCTTTTACACCCATTCTATTACAGATATGACTTAACACATGTCTCCATTCGATTTAGAATGACAAAGATACCCCCAAAAACATATATAACATGTCTTTAGTACTTGACTTACGAAAATTTGAAATCTGGGACTTTCCCGAAATTTTGGACCCCTCGGAGCGCCCCAAATATAAGAGATAGGACTTATCACATGCCACCATTCGATTTAGAATGTCAAAGTTAACCCGAGAACATATAAGACATGTCTATAAGACTTAACTTATGAAAAATTGTATTTTGGGCCATTCCCGAATTTTCGGGTCCCCTATCTTCCAAACGGTAAGAGGTAAAGACTTGAAACCTTCACCAATCGCTGCAGGAACGCAAAGTTACCCGGATTGATATATACATTGTATGGGAAACGAACGATAACTCTGTAAATCGAGGTTTCAATTTTTCGTAAGTCAAGTACTAAAGACATGTTATATATGTTTTCGGGGTATCTTTGTCATTTTAAATCGAATGGAGACATGTGTTAAGTCATATCTCTAATAGAGTGGGTGTAAAAGGGGTCCAACATTTTGACAAGGGGGTCATTTGGTGAATTTTTACAAAGGGGCACTCTGTGTTTATCCAGGCTTGTGACTGGCTATCTTAAAGGATAGGCAGCATTACCCCCATCCCCCCTTTTCTTCTGTGACTTTACATCGAATTGTTGCTGTCTTCGATTGGTTGTGGTTCGAACAAGTCCAATACGTCATCTAAAATATATTTTCTTTTCTTCACTGCATATTGCCAAGGTTCCCTGGTGTCGTAGTCTTCTTCATCTCTTAAACGTTTGGCTGTATATCTGATCTTTTTGTGAATTGGATCTTTGTTGAAATCCTGCACCCAGAACACCGTTTCGAGGTATTGATTTCTCATATGGTCTCTAAAAATTTTATTCATGTCTTCAAATGCCGCTAAACGAGCCTTTTCTGAGCCGTGTCCTTCTTCAATCAACTCTTCTACTTTCTTGGTGTATTCTGGTTCGAGTTTGTCAAATGTTTGATTCACGATCAGCTTCCATGGAGACTCTTGGTCTTCTTCATCGTCAGTGCTTTCGTCCGTGGACTCTTCTGACGTGTTAGAGTCATTATTCTCTTCGTTGCTATAAACAGATTCGTCAGAGTGCTTGCTTTCCTCTGATACGTTGGACTCTGTATCCGATTCATTTGGCGAAGTATCTTCCATGTCGTGTTTCTGATTCTTGTGGCGTACGAGATTGAAGTGACAATTGGTTGTGTATTCACAAAGGTCGCAGTGATACATTAAAGACGTCTTCCTCTCTCTGGATTCGAAGAACGAATGACGATATATTACAGAACAAAGCTTTAAATACGATCAGATTGGGAATGTCGCTGCTCGCGTGCTCGTTTCACTGCTCGTGTGCTCATCTCGGGAGTATTGCTGCTGCTGCTGTGCGGTGAGAAAAGCTACATATTTGCTGTTTAAGGGTATGCTCGTGTGCTCATTTGGCTGCTCGTGCTGCTCGCGTGTTAATGTCGGGAATATTGCTACTGCTGCAGCCGCTGTGCGGTGGGAAGAGCGACAAATTCGCTGTTTAAGAGTATGTTCACGTGCTCATTCCGCTGCTCGTTTTCACTGCTCGCGTGCTCATTTCGCTGCTCGTGCTGCTCGCGTGCTCATCTCGGGAATATTGCTGCTGCTGCTGCCGCCGCTGTGCGGTGTAAAAAGTGACAAATTCGCTGTTTAAAGGCATGTTCACGCTGCTCGTTTTCATTGCTCGTGTGCTCATTTCGCTGCTCGTACTGCTCGCGTGCTCATCTCGGGAATTTGAGAGGAGGATTGGACCTTAAAGGGAGAGGAGGAGAGAAAAAGTAAAATATTTTTATTCGTTTTTTAAAATTTTTTATTATTATTTTTTTTTTTTATCTTTTAAGGAACCTCCAAACCCCATTCCCTAACCCATGACTGCTTCATGACGGGGAAAGTAAAATATGTATACTTGAAACTAGTTGATTATTTAATTAGTATAAGAAAGGAAACTCCCTCAGAGAAACGAAAGAAAAACGACTATGGAGAAGTACATATAAAGAAACAAAAGGGGGTTAGAGTTACGGTTGGGGAACAGGCCAGAACAACACAAGGCAGAACAGAACAGGGAAATAAATCGATAGAAAACAACACAACGGTTTGGGATTAATGGTATAGCACAAACAAGGGAGACAACTCAAATAATAGAAAAGCACGTCCAGGCTAAAGAAATACATTTAAAGAACTTCCGGAGTAATTTTTACAACACAAAAATGAAAATATTTAGTTAACCAAACATAGAGGGTTAGACTTGGGTTTTAGGTATAATTAGGTGGGTTAATTAAGGTCATGAAGGGTTACGTTAGGGATTATAAGTTTAATATATGACTAAATATCTTCCAGCGTCCAACCACTCTCACACCGCTACATTACCTTTGCGGTGCTCTACGTTCAAGACACAGGACGACGGGGCTGAAGACATTATACATAATGAAAGGGATATCTGGGAAGAGGTCGGGCTTAAAACGTAAATCCAACTAAAATATATATACGGGACATGTCAAAACATTCATATCACTATACAAGTAAACGGGTTCAGTTATACAAACAGAAATAGCTTTCAAAAACTGATAATTGACCAATCAAGGCGATCGATAATTTCGGAGGAAGTTTGGAAGGAACTTTAACATAGACCCTACGGATCCAAAGTGACCCGATTCACTACTCATGTAACTCATTTCAAACTATACAAACTAGTACAAGTTAGAAACAACGACAGTTTTTGAACAAAAAATCATCCATTTTCTCGGAATTTCTCGGCCCTTTGGCACGAATATTGCGAAACAGTCCCTTTTATAATATTTTTATGTATTGAAATTTAGTATTTGCATAGTACAGAAAACTAATGTTGTATTTTTGTTTTTGATAATGCTCAGGATTTGGAACGATTTTTACAGGTAATATCTGTGACACGCCATTAGGTCTGCCCTCCCTCTTCATTTTCACATTTGTCTCCGTATTTCAGATCGGTTGTGCCCTAGTCGAAAGCCATACGGCCGAAACGTTTGGCAATAATGCCTTCTTTCTTACTTTTGGATGTTTTTATTTTGAGTATTTTTGTGTTTTTTACTTTTTAATTATGGCCAACTATATAACTTTACCAAGGCTTTTAAACACAAAGGGTATGACTTTTTATCCTAATTACAAATTAGAATGAGCCCATACTCCCTTAAGAAATTTTCACGGTAAACATCCACAGATTCCCGTTCTACCACGGTTATGCCAATTATCTTAACCCGAGCATATATTTCATCCTCCCGTGTAATATTTGAATAAGAAATGCTAGTGTTTTATGCTTTAAAGCAAAAAATATTTAATCAATTTTGTGACGTCACGGAAATCTGCATCTTCGCTAGCCAAGGGTTAGTTACGATTCGCTCCTCTCATCTTGAAGAGGAAAGGAGTGGATCGTAACCCTTGGGTAGCGAAGATAGGAAATCTGGCATCACTTGAAATGTTTCTGTGCTTTATAGTATACGTTTGCGGAGGTTTACTACACCAAATTTCACACCCATTAATATGTATTGGTAAAATGAACAAATTACTGCAAAAATCAATATCACATCAAGAAACGGGTGTTGAGTAAAATAAACACAGAGCATTCATAGAAAGTTCACATATCATGCTATAAAAAATGAATTACGAAAAAAAAAACACAACTGATTCTGTGCAAATAATTATTTATGTATTATTACATTCTGCTTAAGTAAAATATCCAGGTAAATCCTGCAATTTGATTGGTAAGCATCAAAGGGAATATGAAACCGTATCCCCGTTGTACTATATTACAAATCGTCGTGTGAATAACTCCACTTTTTGAAAAATTGGAGATAACAATGCAGTTGGGCTAATTTTATACAGATCTATCTCCCTACGGTGAGATCGCTCTACATTAGTGAGTTTTTGTATGATTTTCAGGGTACCCCCGATGTTATATCTCCATTGTCCATTAGAATAGCATGTACATCCGGGTAGCGAAATCGTAAGAAAGTTCAATCCTGTAGTTGCTATAATGTTACATCTCCAGGACTTGTAACATTTTTTGTGTTTAAAGTAAGATTTTGAAAATCAGAATGTTACAACAGCCAAAAAGGGGGAATTAATTCTTTAATGTAAAGAATATACATCATTTAAAAGATTCATTTTATTTGCTTGCTATGTACAAAATGTCGTTTTGAAACTTTGATGCAATTTTCTACCAACAGTTTGGAAAAAATAGACCTCAAACTTTAAATCGATTTTTCTCAGTTTCAGAAAATTGTGATATACAACAGTATAATATTCACACGACGAAATTTTAAACGTCTTTCAGTGAAAAACATGTAGCACTTCTATTGCAGAATATAGTAGTTATTCAGGGTTCATAGAGGATACGGGCATATTTACTGTCTGCGCCCTTTTTCCAATTGGCCTTAAAGCTCAGGGAATTAAAAGCAAAGACGGAATATGAACCCATATTCCCCATGAAGATTCCCGAATAAGATATAATATATAAAATACTAGCCATGTCTGCTCGTGATATATTTTAGTACGTAGTCTTTCATAATTCATCCACATACCTCATCACACACAAAAAAGTTCGTCCCTTTAGAAATTATTAATTAATATTTGACAATCGGAATACTACGGAAGTCCGTTAGTGCCAGGTGGTGTTTTATTTTTATCTCGTTATAACGACTTAGTGTCTCGTTATAACGACTTAGTATCTCGTTATAACGACTTAGTATCTCGTTATAACGACTTAGTACCTCGTTAAAACGACTTAGTATCTCGTTATAACGACTTAGCTTAGTAACCAATTGTTACTGAACAGATAATAAGACCACCGACGCAAATTTTCAAAAAGACCCATCTTCGGACCTTTGTGACTAAGTTAAGATCCAATTGGTCAAGTAGTTTCAGAGGAACAGATCTTTGAAATTGTTCCCAATGGGTCCAATATTAAAATATGTTTCCCGCTGGCAGCCATCATGAATTTATTGTGGACCTGAAAAACACCATTTTTATAGGGGACCATATAAGGACTATTATGGCCAAGTTTGGTTCCAATTTGCCAAGTAGTTTTAGAGAAAAAAATCTTTGAGTTTGTTTTTATAAGGTTTAGTGTTACGCTATGATACCCGCTGCATGACAGCCATCTTGGTTGAGGTAAACTGTTTTTAAAGGGACCATCTTAGGACTATTGTGACAAAGTTTGGTTCCAAGTGGCTAATTAATTTCAGAGACAACGTAAGTGATGGCAAAAGCTTATTTTGGCATGGGCTGGGTGAGCCAAGGTCATTAATAAGAGGTATAAAAGACAAATGTACAGAATAAAAGATAAAGAATAAAGACATTTCCAACAAATTTCGACTTTATGGCCTACAACAAGAACAGTGCAATTGGGTGGGGCAATTCTCGCCCGAAGTTGAAGGTCCTATGTTCGAAATGCTTCATTTATTTTCATCTTTTGTCGGATCCATTCCAATTGTCAATGAAGCCGTTAAATATATGTTCTAAATAGGAAAAATGAAAGGATATGGAGTGAATGTAGATGTGACAAAAACGCACACGATACTCCAGTTTATCAAGGACAGGGCTTTTATAGAATGTTTTTGTCAATGTAGCTGTTCTCATTGGGTACTAGCGTAACGCGGAATCGGGATTGTTCGAAAAAAAATTGCACGAGCTAGATTAGAAAGATTAACTTTATTAATGCATGAATTTATTCATGACACAGGAACTATAGAAAAAAATAACCCATGAACGGGAAAAGCAGCTTCTTTCAGAGTGCTTCTCAAAAATAAAGCTGGAATAAAAGACTTTACACCAAGAACCTTTGCCCCTTTTACACAGGAAGAAAAAATCAAGAAACGAAACTAAAATACAGAGATGAACCGAAACGAAACGGAACGAACTGTTTCGTTTCTTGAATTAGAAAATATTCATAGGATACTTACTAAAAGAAGAAACGAAATCGTCCCGTTCCCTTACACGTTTTAGAATCACCCTTCAAGTGATATTTTACAAACTTTCTGTGAAACTGATGGTATACCCAAAATGATATATGTCAAAAACATGTTTATTGGCACCCAGGAACGCATTGTTTTGCTATTTGTAGTAAAATGTCATTGTGCTCAGACATTTCATTCCGGATTACTTATTTAATTTATTACCCCAAAGCATACTTTCTAGTCTGTTATTTTAAGGCATAGACTGCGGATAGCCCTTTCTCTGATTTTTTTCCATCTTTTATTTCCTAAAGGTCATGTGTAAATTGATAAAACATATGCCAAGTCACCGTGGTTAAGAATAAAAAAAAAGTCATATATGGTTAAGAATAAAACAAAGTCATATATACAGGATTTATTTTTCTTTGTTTTCCAAAAAAAGCGACTTAGCCAATTGAACAAAACCACAAGTTTCTATTCTGATAGTTAATGAAAATTTTAGTAGAAGATCAAGGGCTAAAATCTCATATTTTTTATATATTTAAAAAATGTTGACGGACGGACAGACGGACAATGCCTTACAAATAACAGCAATTTTAAAGTTAATTAACCTTGTATTGGTAGGTTTACACTGCCGATCAAGGCAACTCGACCGAACTCGATCTATGAATATTCATGAATATTCATCAGTCGGTACACTGATCTTGAATGCTCGTGTTCGGTCTACTAACCAAATCGGGGCGATCTTACTAACTCTGTTAAACTCGAGCTGTGTTCCCGAATATTTTTGACATGTCAAAAAATATCGTGAAGAGGTCGTGTGCATTATATGTCGTGAACAGGTCGGGAATCAATTGGGGTTTGATCGAGGTTGTCGTGAAGAGGTCGAAAAGTGATCGGTCTTGATCGCGTTTCAAAATTATAGACGATCATTCCGATTTCTCTACCTGACTTTGACTTATTTACCTCTCAATTTATGCAGAGTCGCTTCCAGATCAAGTCAATTAGTACTCGATCATTACTCGACTAACATGATTCTTTCTTTTTTCCTGTATAAGATTTTGTCGACCGTAACCCGATTTATTCCCGACCTGTATCAGACTTCTACTCGACTACTCAAGACCTTTAGTCGATTTTACACGACAGCATGACATCTTTTTCACAATAGAACAACACGAGGCTTTCAAGAGCCCCAGTGACTCACTAGGACCTTTCTTCAAGTATAAAGGAGCCATCCAACCACTACTCTGATCAAGTTTGGCTGATGATCATCTTTGTTATGATGTGAATCTGCCTGAAAGTTTCTCAAGTGAGGACCAGACAAAAACTATTGCTTTCAATTTTGGCCAACTGGCAAAGTAGTTTCAGATTAGAAAATATATGAATGAATATCTAGGTACGGTCGAATATTAAATTATGCTCCCTGTTGTCGGCCATCTTTGATTGCATGCAGACGAGATAGATAATATTTTAAAAGGGGCGGAATCCAAGGACTATTTTGACCAATTTTGGCTGCAATTGGTCAATCAAAAATCCTTCTGGTACAATATTAAACTTTGCCCCCCTTTGGAGGTCATCTTGTATAAGTCGACGATATGGCAGACACTATTTTGAAAAGAGACCATCCATTGGCAATCGTAACAAGTTTGGTCTAATTGGCTCTCAGAGGTAACGATGGAAGGAGTTTTCTCATGAGATCCAATTTATAACGATATTCCTTGTTGGCGGTTTTATTTGATTAGAAACAGACATGACGGTTTTTTTTTGCATTGAATCAATCGATGTCTATCATGAAATGGCGTTTCTGAGTAGAATACATTTGAATGCAAAGTTCATAGATAACGGACAAAAAATTGTGGAAAAGGCCCAACTTGCTACATCATAATTATAGAAAAGAATACCAGATTGTGCATGCTACTAGTAGAATTAAAGAATGACTTGCAGAGGGCTTTAATTAAACCAACCAGCTATGCTGACAAAATTTGAAATTGAATCCAAGATGCACCCAATATACACACTACAGAAAAAGATATATAAACTAAATACATGAATTCAAGTTTCTTCCGGGCAGATTGTTACTCTGATCACAGGATATGATTCAAGCTAAATTACATCAAAAACACGAAACATTTGTAACATGTACTAGAGGATAAAAAACAAATCTTTAAGAATTGAACCGGGCAAATGATATGTACCCAATAGGCAGCCGCTCGCCACTTTCATTTTCACTTTATTTAAGCCGGATTTTTCTAAAGAAAGCTGGNATGTCTTCTTTTTTATGTATCAGATTAGTCCTACATGTAATGACAGGAAAATCACACAGTCGCATTCTGACGCATGATGAGGAGGATGGCCTGCTAGTATGTTAAAGCGAACATTCATTCCTCTATAATGATGACTTTGAAGCATTTGCTATTGTCTAAACCAAACTACGTTCCTTCTTTTCTATGCTACTCTAGATCTGTTACAGTAATCATCTTTTCTTTGAAGCATTAGCCACCCGGGCCACAACTTTTGCTGCTCCACCACCATACTGAACTGTTCTCTGAATTTTAACATTTTATTCCCATGTACTACATGTAACAGGACAAAACTCGAGAGCACTCGACCATTTCACGATATTCCTCCGACCAGGTCTAGTTAATCAAAGACAAATCGGGTTATGATCTGGCGTAATCTGACAAAGTCTGGTTGGTCGAATGAGGGTCGAGCATAAGTCGTACTTGCATCGTATCTAGAAATCGAGAATGGTCCTGTGATAGTCGTGTTAAATCGGGTTAAGGTCGAGTGGACGTCGTCAATGAATTATACGACGTACATCGAGATAAAACAGCATGGTTGATCTGATCGGCAGTGTAAAACTAGCATACGTCCTTGGTGATTAAGAAGAAAATTTAATTTTTTTACAAAAGTTTTCTATGTTTGAAACGAATATTTACATTTTGATGGAAAAAACATGTTTAAGAGGTAACTCAGGGCTAACTAGAGGCTCAACTCAGCCTGTATCGCTCGCCTGGTCTATAATAGCCAAGTGTAGGAAAAATTTTCCCATAGCATGATCCAATGTGAAATTTCAGTCCCCACTGGCAGCCATGTTGGATCGGGTACGAGTCCAAACGACAGAAATTTTAAAGGGGACCATCTAAGGAATATTATAGCCCAGTTTGGTTTAAATTGGCCAAGTAGTTAAGAGAAGTAGATTTTGAAACATTCTTTCCATGGGATTTAATCACAATAGTCACAATCAATAGTCCATACATGTTACATAAATCTTCTTGGGAATGACTTGGCCACTAAACTATTATACACCAGGTGGGCGATACAGGCTGAGGCGATCCTCCAGTTTTAAAGACACTTTCACTTTCCCTTTAGTTATAATCAAAAACCAATATATAAACATCATAAAATATCGTTATACATTTATATATTTCTTTATTCCAGATGGCACAACGGGAAGTCATTTGCAGGTTTTATTTTGATTTAGGACTCGGTTACGCTGAAATTTTAGAATGCCTTTCACAGATTCACAACATTTTCATAAGCATGAATTCACTAAAAAGGATTTTTAAAAAAGGGGTTTTATATCACAGACGGGAATTATGGGATAGCCTCGTTCTAGAATAAGTCTTAACAACTAAGTCGTTATAACGAGATACTAAGTCGTTATAACGACTTATCTAAGTCGTTATAACGAGATATCAAGTCGTTATAACGAGATAATAAGTCATTATAACGAGATAATATGTCGTTATAACGAGATGTTAAGTCGTTATAACGAGATACTATGCCGTTATAACGAGATACTAAGTCGTTATAACGAGATACTAAGTCGTTATAACGACTTAGCTAAGTCGTTATAACGAGATACTAAGTCGTTATAACGAAATACTAAGTCGTTAAAACGAGATACTAAGTCGTTATAACGAGATACTAAGTCGTTATAACGAGATACTAAGTCGTTATAACGAGATAAAAATAAAACACCTCCTGGCACTAATGGACTTCCGTAGAATACAATTTGAACGCTTTAGTCGATGAAAATGTGTATTCCAAAAAATATTTTTTTAATAATTTTGTATCAAATTACAAAAACTATTAAAAATATATAAAAAAGCCAAAGTCTTGCCAACATTGCATGACAATACCAGAGAAAATAAAGTGAGTATCTGGATAGGTTGACCTTATTCAAACACTATTAAGAGGATTGTTTAGGGTACACAATCCTGATACCCTTAAATGAAGTCCTTTAACAAAGGAAAGATATAAAATCCATTACAATCTCTATTATCAATAAAACAAAAACAAAAAAGTAAACATTGAAAAATGTGTTATATTAAATCATGCCACTTTCTCGAAAAAAAAATCACCGAATATTAAAACAAAGAGATTAAATGTTATCGATGTAAACCATGTATTTGTAGAGACTTTGTCTCATATGCATTTACTCCACATCCTTTCATTGTTAAACTAGATAATTATGAAAATCCATAGACTGCATAATTAAATTAACTGCATTACAAAATTCAGCTACATTTTATTTTGAAATATGGACATCATACATACCTTTATGTGAAATATTATAAAATCCCCGTTTGTCGTTGCTTATATGGGATACGTTATGATTATTATTTATGAGGAATATCAATTGATTACACTAACAATCTAGATTAATGATTTCCAGTATTTATTATTCATAGACACGGTCAACTTCTGTGTGTATTAGTGGCAGGTATGGACAGAGTTCATTATAGAATGGTCAATTCTACTTCTGAACTTGAGAATATGAAAACCTTTTCACACTTACCCTCTGTGCTTACTCTATTCTAATCAATTGCAATACATGCTAAGAAATTACCTCCACTATTACTGCTGAGCAAATTTTATGGTCAATTGACTTAATTGCCAAGATGAGGACAATTGCCATAGAAACACAAATTTCTGTAATAAACACCAGATCAAGCATCAAGAAGTGATAAGTAGTGCTGCAGGTGTTATACCGGAAAAATGGCCGTACTTTTCTTAGCATGGATTCTATGAATTTGTGCTGTTCATATATGGGCGGCCAAACGGGCAAAAAATACAAAGTCAAAAACTAAAAAGACTAAACTGCAAATAAGATAAAACTGTTACATTTATAGAATTAAAATTGTAAATATAAAAGACAAGTTTGTAACAAAAGAAACAAAAAAGTATAATAAAAAAGACAAAAACGTCCTACAAAAGACGAAATTGTAATGAAATACAAATGTGTAAAATAAAAGACAGTTTGTCAGGAAAGACAGTTTATCAGAAAAGACAGATGGCGCTTTGATTGAATAGATAACAGAGCAAGCCATGTTGAAGGTTATAGGTCAAGAGGTTAGATTGACCACTGCGGATGTAAACCTGATTATTTATATTTATATTTATTTATGATCAATAAGATCAGTCACTGATTCACAGAAGATATCATCGGTATATATTACAGGGGATCCCGTTCCCCGCTGTTGAAATCAAGATCGAAATATCGGGTGTAATTTATAAAAAAAAATCCCGGTAAATTTTGTTTTCCTTTTTTTTTCTTTTTTTACATTTAAAGTTTAAAAGTGGATAATTCAAAGGTATAAAGGAAAAATCTCACACCGCTAAAAATAGGAACTGACCTGTCTCAGAAGTGAGAATATTGAAACCACCACAGCACCTCAGTTGACCCGACTAGTCTTGTTAGGCACTGAATATTTGATGATTTACAGGGGATTTGGAGGGGGCTGGGATTTTTTAGAAAAAAAATGTTGTCCCGATTATTGCCCCCCCCCCNTCTAACCAGCACTATGATTGAAAACAATGATCTGACTCTCATCCTTAGAAAAAAGCCTGAATAGACAAAATTTCATTGCGTAGTGTATATTAAAAATAATAATCTGGTCCCCGAAGCGGACTAAAAATATTACCGGCTCGGGGGAAAATCCCAGTCCCCTGAAAATCAATTGGTCCGCGTGTAACAAGTCTAGTCTGGTCAACATGAAATAGACCGGTCTGAAAATGCATGATAAAAATTCAGATTTGCATCATCTGCCGTTGCACAGAAAATTTTGACGAAAAATACTGTATAATGGGACTCAAATGTCAAAATTTGACCGAAATCGGTAAACTAGACGATGGAAATGCATCTTACGAAATGTCATGATCATAAAAGCCTTATATTCAAATTTCAGATTCGTGCCGAGATAACTTTATGCGACTAAAAATTAATGCTATAAGTTGAAAAAATTGACAGCTGTTATCTTTAATTATTCCCCGAGACAAATGTGACGAAAATTTGTTCTGAATGTACCAAAATCCACACACTAAAATTGCACATCCCTATCCACGATTTGGAGCGAGATATGATAATTTCAAGCTTACATTTTAGGTAAAAAAAAATAAATTTACAGTTGTAAATAACCTTGTTCAACTATAGTATAGAGACATGGTGTATGTCTTCTATACTTCGTTAGTTATGGTGTACTTTTTCATATGAAAATTTCTGCGCTATCAAAATTTAATATTTGTGTTTTCTTTCTTTATAAAAATTAAACTATTATTCTTTCCATATGCATTAATGCCAACATCTCATTATCCGATTTGCCAAGTTTCCATACAATAAACTCGATGAATGCTTTGTTGTTGATATATTGTCTTTTTGGTCTCCTTGTCGGGCAACGGATGACAGTGTTTGTTACAGTAATTCGTCTTATATTATATGCTTGTTGATCACCAAGAAAGACATGCATGTAGCGATGTTCAACTTCAGCAATAAAGATTACGTCACTAATAGACGTCGATTTGAGAATGGACGTATATTTGTAAATCTATAGGAAAGGACGTCGATTTGGGGGGGGGGGTACTATTATGACGTGTAGGATGGACATCGATCTGAGAATCGGACGTCAATTTGAGGCCGGACGTCGATCTGAGTCTTACATATCTATTCAAGAAAAAAATGCCAACACCGTTAGATTTGTCATAAAACATGCTCTTGACATGTTCATCCCGATGGAAGGCCTTAAATTTCACGGATTTCGATTGTCTTAAAAATTGGTTATCCCGGCTTCCCGAAAATTGTTTGCTATCTGGGCAGTTTAATCAGGGGGTTCTGATGGTTGCACCCCCACTTTTCTTGAATTGCATGGGAATATATATCTATATTTTTCAATTTAATGGCCGGATCCTCGGTTGCCCCCCCCCCCCTTTTTTCACTTATAGACCATATGATTGTTTTTGATAGCTACTAAACTGTCTCTCAATTTTTAATAATAAATTAATTTTCTTTTGAGTAATTTCTGGTTTTCTTTTTTTTTTTTTTTTTTTTTTTTTTTTTTTTTTTTTTTGTTTTTTTTTTTTAGTTTTTTTTCCTATTAATGTTTTTAGACTATTGAAACGTAGAATACGTTTAAAAATAGCAGCCAATCGAAATCATGGATGTGAGTTGAAAGGAAAAGCGACATCTGTCTTTTTTGACAAACTGTCTTTTCTGACAAACTGTCTTTTGTTTTACAGTTTTGTCCTTTGTAGAACATTTTTGTCTTTTTTATTACGATTTTGATTCTTTTGTTACAAACTTAATCTTTTATTTTTACATTTTCATCTTTTTAAATTAGATATTTTTATATTTTATGCATTTCTGTCTTTTTCGTGTTTTCTTTGTATTTTTTGCCCGTTTAGCCGCCCATATTCATACTAAGAAGATATCGAATGCAATTTTTTGGTACCATAAAAGAGATGATCTCAAAAAGATTGATTAAAATATACACGATTACGGCTTTGGTGTGAATTGTTGGTTATTATTTTATTAATCAGATATGGTTCATGGAACTGCCAGACATACGACAGGTGATGGACCGGGAGTGGACCCCCAAAATACTATATGGACCGATGCAAAACTGATCATCGAAGCAGGCAATATCGAAAAACATCTCTGACTTCGAATCCCGAAAGGGGTCAGCAAAAATGTAATAAGGAACTGCACAAGGAAAACAAACATTTTAGAGCTTGAATAACAAGTAGTAGTGCAAGGTTCACCGAGCATTTCTCGCCTGTTTCGCAGCGAGTACAAATGGATTATATTTTCCCGGAAGTACGTATGTTGTTTTTATCCTGCAATCATCAAACCTTCGTTTTCCTAATAAAGCGTGGCGAGGATGTACGGAAGCGTATTGATGCCACATGAAGAAAAAAAATATCTCATAATTATGAGTTAATATCTCATAATTATGAGATAATATCTCAAAATTATGAGATCTTATCTCATAATTATGGGATATTATTTCATAATTATGAGATCATATCTCATAATTATGAGTTAATAAGTCATATTTATGAGATAATTATCTCATAATTTTGAGATAATTATCTCATAATTATGAGATAATTATTTCAAAATTATGAGATAGTATCTCATAATTATGAGATACTATCTCATAATTATGAAATTATATCTCATAATTATGAGATACTATCTCATAATTATGAGATACTATCTCATAATTATGAGATTCTATCTCATAATTATGAAATAGTATCTCATAATTATGAGATGTTATTACATAATTATGAGATAATTATCTTATAATTATGAGATAATTATCTCAAAATTATGAGATAATTATCTCATAAATATGACTTATTAACTCATAATTATGAGTTAATATCTCATAATTATGAAATAATATCTCATAATTATGAGATGTTATCTCATCATTATGAGATGTTATCTCATAATTATGACATAATTATCTCATAATTTTGAGATATTATCTCATAATTATGAGATATTTTTTTTCTTCTTGTGGCATCAATACGCTTCCGTAAGGATGAAAGTTAATAACTTCACCAATTTTGGATAAATCAGTGATGCCATAGAAGAATTTGCACTATGACGTCAAGTATCGAAGTTTTCAAACTAGTCGCCTTTGTATTGACTTGGTTCAAAATCGTAGGCCGGTAATTATCAGTCTACACTACGAATAGGAACAAAATAACAATTTTAGGGTCGTATCTGCCTGCGCAGGATAAAACCAAGTACAGATAGGCAACTAACTCCATGATGGCCACACTCTTGAAAAGGAAAAATTCTTTGATAGACGGGTCAAGGAGTGTTCGCCGCTAAACTAACGGCTAGCTCAAGGACCATGTCTGCTGGTAAATATGTGTATTTCAGTCTGACAAATTATACATGTATATGGATTAATATCTTACCTTGTTAATACGTAAATAGTTTTTCAGATAAATGGACACTTGATGCGATTTGTATTTCTTTTTCCCCTATAGTATTCTTCACAACACAAATTTCCAGATTAATTAGTAGAAAATGAAATAGTAGAGATAATCAACAAAAAATATACTTCCGAGTCGTTTAAAAAACGTAGCTACAAATGAAACAATTTTATAAAAGCTAGTTTTTTGTTGAAGCCTATCCCAAAGTAACATATCATATCCGGTCTATACTGGGTAACACTACTTATTTTGCACTTTATAACGTTAATAGGAAATTGTTATGTTATATATGGTGGCATAGTTCTGCCCCCTACTTGTCAGATAATTAAGTATAGTTGTCAGATATTTATGTCAACATGTCAGATATTTATGTTGACTTGTCAGATAACTATGTTCACTTGTCAGATAAAAAAATATTTTATTATGTGGTCTATTGACCAGCTAACGCCAATGTCTGCCATCCAAAAGTGCAACATAAATATCTGACAAGTCGACCTAAATATCTGACAAGTCCACATAATTATCTGAGAAGTAGAAATAATTATCAGACAAGTCAGCATGATTATCTAGCAAGTCGACATGTGGACTTGTCAGATATTTATGTCGACTTGTCACATAATTATGTAGACTTGTCAGATAATTATGTGGACTTGTCAGATAATCATGTGGACTTGTCGGATATTTATGTTGACTTGTCGGGTATTTATATTGTCTTTTGGATGGCAGACATTGCCGTTTGCTGGTCAATTGACCATATAATAAAATAATTTTTTATCTGACAATTGAACATAATTATCTGACAAGTCAACATAAATATCTGACATGTTGACATAAATATCTGACAACTCTACTTAATTATCTGACAAGTAGGGGGCAGAACTATGCCACCATAGTGTTATAAACAAATTTATGACATATCTAAATAATCTAAAAAAGTCTATAAAATTTTGAAATCTCTCAAAAACACAATATTTCTAATGCACTTGCGAGAGAAAAAAAAAGAGTTGTCTTCCCTCAAAATATGATGAGAACTAAAAAAAACTGCACCATTCACAGTAAAGATTCGGTCTTGGTCTCTCAGGATCAAGGCATGCAGGCTAAGAGCAGCGCATACCGTAGTTATGGCTTTGAGTTCTTCAGAGCCCTACTACAAATTAAAGATCTACCCACCAAGGTATCTGGACTGCGAAGTCATACGACCAACGTTCCAAAAGTATATTGCAATGAAGTGGGCGTCCAGGTTTAAGATGCCGCAAGAGACCAATATAGGAATTCAAGGCGATAAACCAGCTTACTTACTTCCACTTCTGAAGACAACTAGTCAAATTCACATATAGAGATAAAAAAAAAATCAAAATTAATACTCTTCACCCGGCCAAAATATAATTAATAAACTTGATGAAAGAACATCATTTCACACTGTTAGTGCTTTAGTTTTTATTTTTGTTGCATATGTACTGTTTGTGTTTTGTGGTTGTGCAATATCTTTGATCTTCCGTCTTCTGGTGTTCTTACTTTTGCATTATCTCTGGACTTTCATTTATGTTATCTTGTTCTTTGTTCCTTCGGTATGTTAATGCCGTTGTTTTGTTTACAGTAATTTTTATTGTTTTTCTTGTGCAGTTCCCTAGTAGATTGTTGCATGTTATTGTAAATCTCGACCATGGTAAGAGTTTCCCGTTATCTTTGCTCTATCAATTTGTTATTGGAAATAAAGTGATTTAGAACAAGCCGGTTTTCATCAAGATTTATTATAAAATTATCACAAAATTTATTTGTAAAATGAAAAAAATACACCCTTTACTTGAGATCACAGATTGTTTCAAGTAATAATGTATATTTTTAAAGTTAAAAAAAGGACTGTTTCAGGTATAAATACCCCAATGAAAAAGTTATGACATGCATGAAGGTTGGACAAAATATTTTTAAGTGATGACTCAATAAATAAAGTTAACTTTGAAAACATATACCATATAAAGATTCCATTCTTAAAGCAGTGCATTTATTCATTAACGGTAAAAAAGAAAAACGGGGAAATAGCTTCTGGAAATTAAACGAAAAAAAAAATGATCGAAAACCTTTCTTTTTTTATTGTTTGGAGTAACTGGAAAGAAAAAGAAAGCACCCCCCTCAAAAAAAAAAGAAAAACAAACAAACAAACAAACAAAAAAGAAAACAAAAACAAAAAACAAAAAACAAAACAAAAAAAACCAAAAAACAAAAAAAAAACAAAAACAAAAAACAAAAAAAAAAAAAAAAAAACCAAACCAAACAAAACAGAACCAAAAAAAAAACAAATTAACAAACAAAATCACAAAATAAACAAAACAAAAACAAAAGGTAAGGAAAAGTGTTACGGCACATATTGTCGCCCCTGCACATATTGTCGCCGGCGACAATATGTGCAGACGTATCGGCACATATTGTCGCCCTGCACATATTGTCGCCTACACATATTGTCGCCGGCGACAATATGTGTAGTACATTTTCGGCACATATTGTCGCCAGTTATAAAAGAACTTGTACTTGATAAATGCATTAGAACAATATTGAAGTAGCAAGTGTACTTCACTGATTCCACGTCTCCGGGAACAAATTAGCTTGTGTTTCGATGGGGATTGAGATTGGAAGAGAAATTTTGGAATGTAAGTAGTGGAACCATAGAACTCATGCCTACTACGTAAATGAAAAATTACAAATAAACGAAATGTTGAATAGTATGAAATGAAGCTACTTAGGGTTTTAAAAACATTTTGTTTCACTATTATCCTAGCCTCACACAGGGTATGCTAAAGACCCCTCCCCCCTTTCCGAAGTTGCTCAGATAAACGTGACCTTTTCTGAATACATTATTCATATATTTTTCTAGACAAATCTGTAGGTTTCGCGAATAAAAAACGTCATAGAAAATAGTGGAACTATAACGGAATGTGGGGACGCTTAGAAAATCATAGTCTATGTCCTATCTCGAATTACCATTACTCCTTCTTCTTTACCCAAACCCGTATGTTGTTTCTTTACCAATGCTGTCGTTTTTGTCTCGCCCGCGACGAAAGGCGCGGAAAGCGAGACATATGCGTGCAAAGTATGGTATAGGCAGCGGCGGCGGAATAAACTTTCATGTTAAGTTTTTGTGACTAGGTCAGTTTCTCAGTAACTATAAGTAGTAGGTCAATGATAATTGGTATATAGGTTAGTCTTGAGTATTACATGACAGTCTGCTATATAATTTTTATCTGTGACCTCAATATCACGGTCCAATGAACATATTTAATTTTTTTGTAGCTTAGTTTCTCAGCAAGTATTAGTCATGGCTCAATAATATATGGTATTTGGGTAGTACATGACAGTCTGTCATATGGCTTTTGTCCTTGACCTCAATTTCACAGTCTAAGGAGCTTGTTAAGTTTTTGTGATTATGTAATTTTCTCAGTATCTATAAGTGGTAGGTCAATGATATTTAGTGTATAGGTTGAACTTGGGTAGTACATGACAGTCTGTTATAACTTCAATTTCACGGTCTAATGAGCATTTAAAGTTTTTGTGATTAGCTCATTTTCTCAGAAAATATACCGGTAAGCATTGGGGAAATTATATTTGGTATAAAGATTAGTTTTGGGTATTAAATGACAGTCTGCTATATGGCTTTTGTCTGTGACCTCAATTTCACAATCTAGTGAACATTTAAGTTTTTTTTCTAGTTAGATCAATTTCTCAGTAACTATTTATGGTACGTCAATGATATTTGGTATATTGGTTGGTGTCAAGAAGTACATGACGCTCTGTTATAATTTTTTTTGTATTTGGCCTCAATTTCCCTGTCCAGTGAGAATGTTAAGTTTCCCAGTATCTTAGGTCAATGGTATTTGGTATGTGGGTTTGTCTTGGGTAGTGCGTGACAGTCTGCCATACAACTTATGTCTGTGACCTCAATTTCACGGTCCAGTGATCATGCTAAGTTTTCCAGTATCTGTTATTGGTAGGTAAATGATATTTAGTATGTTGGTTGGTCATGAGTAGCTGTTTAAACTTCGTACTGATTTTTAGCAAGAATTTATCTGTACAACCCTGCAAACATCAACTAGACACCCCGCCCCATTTTTTTTAATCAAATATAAACGTTATCTATATGACGTTATTTAATTTCAGTTTCTATTCAATGCATTCAGCAAAAGAATTACGTATAATATTATCCACACAAGAGTCATTCAAGAGCCTGAATCGTTCAACTGGGTCCTATGCTGCACAATATCCTATGATAGAAGTATGTTCCCCGCTGGCAGCTATATTGGATGAGATACGAACATAAGATTCACAAACTTTAATGAGGGTTACCCTAAGAATATCATGATGAAATTTAAAACAGTAGTTATTCAAGCAGTTTCAGAACATTAGATCTTTAAATGCATTTCCCATAAGGTCCTATGGCGGTCGTCTCGGATGAGTTATAAAGATAAAAATCACAAACTTTGAAATGGACGACCTAAGGACTATAGTTACCAAGCTTGGTCCCAAAATGTGATTCTAGAGGAGAAGATCTTTGAATGCATTTCCAACAGGGTCTTATGCTAAAACTATGGAGGCCATCTTGGATGAAGTAGGAACATAAAAAATACAAACTTTCGCTACACAAGGGCCTGTGGTCGATACCTTAATAGATCTCTGTTGCTTACAAATAGGCTACTTAAGCAAGGGTATAACTTGAAGTCATCACTACCTAAGTTTTACGGTCGACATCACGATCTTGTGGACCGCTATGGGATATCTGTTTCCCAGCTGATAACAGATTTTTCTCTTTGCCACTAAAGTTTGTTTTCCTCTACCGGATTTATCTTTACTACTAGAGTTGATTTTAAAAACGGCGGATGTCTTATAAGAATCAGGAAATGCTTACTCTACCGATGCGCCTAATTTCATCCATAATTTTTTTTATCGGGTCCGTGTTGTTCATTTTTGTATTTGTGCGTGTCATCTTTTTTTTTCTTTTCTATGCCGTGCTCATGCTATGTCTTTGTTTCTTTGTTTTTTCCGATGTTGCCATTGTCCTTGGATTATTCGTTTAAGACTGACGGTTCGATTCTCTTTTACTTTGAATAGGACCACCAGAGGACTTTTATGACCAAGATTTGTTCCAATTGGTTCAGTGATTCCAGTAAAAAAATATGTTTGAATGCATTTCCCATACGGTCCTATGTTAAAACTATGTTCCCCGCTGGTGACCATCTTGGATGAGGCATAAATATAAAAATCACAAACTATGAAGAGCACCACCCAAGAAGTATTATGACCAAGTTTGGTCCCAATTAGCCATGTAATTTCAGAGGATGTTTAAATTCATTCCCATGGGATCCCTATGTTTAACTATGTTGACCTATTGCGGCCACCTTGGACGATGTTCGGACAAGTCAGACACAATGTTTGAAGGGGGGCAACAAAGGAAATCCTAATTTCAGAGAGGATGTTTAAATTCATTCCCATGGGATCCCTATGTTTAACTATGTTCACCTATTGCGGCTACCTTGGACGATGTTCGGACAAGGCAGACAAAATTTTTGAAGGGGACCAACAAAGGGCTATTGTGACAATTATGGACGCCAAGTAAAGCACGAGCTCAATCTAGCATAGCCAGATGAGCAAAAAAGGGATAAAATGTGTAACGACATAAAATAGCAATTACTCCAATAATTATTTAATGTGGGCTAAATAGATCTTGTCATTTTGACCTCTTAAACCTTTCGTGTATCTGTAAATGTTTTTGAATTTGCAATTCACCGGTATGTTCTTTTTCTAGCAACAATGACTATTTGGGTTGACGGATAGTTTAAATGCATCTGGTTCACTGGTTTTAGATAAGAAAATTGGTCCTTTGAAGCTGTGGAGTTAAAAAAAAACTTAGTATCTGGCTTACCTTCTGACAAGATAATGCAAATCTGAATTGACAACGAACTCGGCCGTTGTTTATATTTTATTTAAAAAAGTCTCATCGGTCGGTATAATAATACATGTAATTAATTCATCTTATTTTAAACTGATACTGACAGTATGAACTATTTTTATTCTTGATATTAAGTTCTTAATCAGCTGGAGAAAATTGAATCAAAATTTACGAGAATAATTCATATGCCCAGTCAAGACGTATAATTATAAGTCCTTGGTCGAATGACATGGCATATTATGCGGAGCACCTCAATATGAGAACTCTGCATATTTTTCTGATAGTAACCAGAAGTAAAGAGTACAAGACCTGCACAAAAGCTCAGCCTACTAACTTGCTGCAAGTTATCAATATACTCTCTTTAAAACAATTCCAGACAGTGAATTGCAGACAAAATGTATGCTTTCAAACGATTAGTGCATTCTGTCAAGTGTTTACAAATGTATGTACTTAAGCTGAACAATTTCAGATCCAACGGTATGTATATACTTTCATATTTCATAATTAATAATTTTTTGGGACGACAATATGTGCCGATATATACGGCACATATTGTCGCCCCCTATGACGTTTAAATATCTTTGACAAAACCGGCACATATTGTCGCCGGCGACAATATGTGCCGTTTATGTCCAGCACATATTGTCGCCGGCGACAATATGTGCCGATATGGTCTGCACATATTGTCGCCGACGACAATATGTGCAGGGGCGACAATATGTGCCGTAACAAACACAGAAAAAAAAAAATATAATTTTAGGATTTTAACAGCCTTGGCAATGGAACAAAGAGAGAGTTGGGGAGACTTTATGAAAATTGGAAAAGGAGAAAAATAAGGAAAATATGGATTGCTAACAGATACAGGATATTAGAACAAATATTGACATTATAGGAAATAATTTTATAATACGTTCAAGGCAATTATATACTGACACAGATGTTAAAAATATAGAGATTTTTAAACTGGCAGAAGATAAAAGGGTGACACAGAAGGAAATTACTAGTTTGATTTGATAAGACAGGAAATACGTGTAAACGAAAGGTCGGGAATTCTACCAGTCTCATTATATAGAATACGGGACTTTTTAGTCGTATTCCCTCCGGAAATAAGTCTACTATTATACCTAAAAATTCAATACATCAATACCTTGAGAGGGAATCACCAATTTATTAACACTGTTGAGCTAAGGGTGATTTATTATTATTTTCAGCTAATCAATTTGTAGCGCTTCAGATTGATTATTTTTCGTCTATTAAAATTTAATTAGTTTAATTTGTCATGTAGGACAAATTATAAGTAAACTTTAATTTCTTAAGAAGTTTGTATTTAGGTGGTATATATTTATATTCAATTGGTATTGAATCCAGTTATCCTTCTTATTGGTATTTGAGGAGACCGTTTCTTCCTTCAATTACACGAGAATTCGTATCTCGAAAGACCCGTTTTAGAAAGTATCATCTTAAAACTTTAGAACAGGAGGATTTGGAGCATTACTACGCTTAAATTTCTAAATAAAGATGTTACAGTTGCAAATAATAAATCTCCTGGAATAGCTGGGTGTGCAAAGCTTTTTATTTAGGTTTCTGGGATTTAATTGGCGATGATTTGCTAGAAATATTAAATAATGTTTATTTACAGCATCAATTGACAAATACTATGAAAACTGGTATAATTACTAAGATTTACAAAAATAAAGGTAATTATAAAGACTTAAAACCATGGCGACCAATAAGTTTATTGACATTTAAATATAAAATCAGAACTAAGTTTCTTACTCGAAATTTATCAAAAATTATAGATGATTTTATTTAAAAAACTGTAAACGCATACATTTGGTACGTTTCGACCAACCAGTATTATAAAATATTAATAGACCATATCCGAGTTCTGGTATTCAGATTTGTCCGCCCTACGTCACAAACGTGTCCGCCTCATGTCACCAACTTCATGACGTTTTAGGCTCTATGACGTGACGTTTTCTATACTGTGACGTATTTCAAAGGAGTCTAGTAAATCCTAATACCATAGGTCGGATATGGTCTATTGGTATTATAAAAAGTGAGATACGGGTACTATAAACAGGTTGTCAAAATAACATTTGAAATACGTATTTACAGTTTTCAGTATTTCAATAGAAATAGAGACTTTATGAATAAATTTATTGATAGTATACAGACAGAAAGGGACTAGACCAAATGAAAGTATTTTGGACAACTTATATTCTCCCGACAGAATATTGGAGAATATGGAAATAAATGGACATTATTTTTAAGCATTGCCGTTTTCTCTCCTTTCAAGATTGTGGTCATTGGGTAAACAGTCTCCCTGTATTGAGTTTACTTATATGTTTATTATACTATAGGGAAAGAGGATAGATAAAGTAAAGGGAGGTTTGAGTACCCATAAACCAGTGTAACTCTTATCACTTGATTTGGCAGTGCCGGTACCAAGTTTGGCTGTCCCGATCGAGATCTTATTGCTCTTTATTTTTGTCTGATTTGTGTTTTTCCTGTGTAGTTCCCTCGCAGATGTCAGCATGTACACAAAGTAATTGTAATTTGCAGCCATTGTAAATGTTTCCTGTTATCCATTTGATTAATGAAGGGAAGGTAACAGGAAACACTTACAATGGCCGAACATTACAATCTTATGTCACAATCAGCCAGGGAACTGCTCAAGAAAAACGATAAAAGGACAAAAGAGAAACACAGATAACGATAGGAACTCGGATAGCCGGACTTGTTACCGGCACTGGCAACAGCCAGCGGTAGGGTTAAACCGGTTTATTGGTACCCAAACCTCCTCTTTCTCTATCCCGTTTCACTATAGTATAATAAACATACAAATAAAACCCAATACAGGTAGACCGCTAACTCTAAGACCACAATCTTGAAAAGGAAAGAATAGACAAAACGTAATTCAGTAAGATGGGTCGAGGAGTGTTCGCCGCTAAACTGCCGGCTAGCTCAAGGAGCCTAGTCTGCTGGTATAACACTGTCACACTACGGAATAATAATCAAATTCAAAACTTCCCGAAGGATGTGGTAATGAATCATCATGGATTTCAGTAGACATCGGCAGTATCAGTGAGAGGCCAGTATAATTGTAAAATCTTCAGGTCATTGGATCCCAAAGCCAATTTAACGGAATCATGAAGAATATCCGGTCAATATCCCTTATTACATAAAGAATGTAAGTTACGTCCCAGTTTTTCTGGATTTTTTTTATCATTTTTTGACATTTTTGAACAACATTTCCGTAAAAACGAGGGTGAGAAATGCCTTAAGTAATAAGCTGTTTCCGAGTCGCATTATACTTAGATACCAAATGTTCATATCTTCTATAAAACTTCTTAAATGTGTTTATCAATCCATGAAATCTGTAACCTTGTTGTAATAGTTTGGATGTGATAGTAAGGTTGCGTCCATTAAAGTCGTCAAGAGATGATCAGACGCGTGCGAATCGTACCAGTTGAGATATATACATCCGGTGTGATGGTGCTGCAGGCACGTCGCCATCAAGAAAAGGGAAATTAGTAATAGTGAAATCAAAATCATCCCTTTTATCATAAATTTTAGTTCTAATTTTTCCAGAGTCAACGATGATAGTTAGATCGAGAAATGGGCAGTATTTAGAATCATTGCTTGCTTTATTAAGTTTCAGTTCTTGTAGGTAAATGAGGTCGACAAAGTCTAAAAACTGGGGATTGTCAATAGTAATGATATCGTCGATATACCTGCTGTTATCGTCGAAAATTGAAATAAGTTGATCACTGTTTTGTATGGTTCCATCCTGTAGTTTTTTCATAAAGTCCCGTTCGTAACAGGACAGGGAATAATCTGCAATGAGAGGTGCACAGTTGTACCCATGGGAATTCCAATGACCTGTTGATAGACGATGTTGCCGAAACGAACAAAAATGTTGTCTAGCAAAAGATTCAGTGCCTTAATCATGTCATCGCATGTCTAGGAACAATGATTTTTGTAAATGATGTTAGAGAAGAATCCTTGCTTTTTATTACAACAAATGAATTGTAGACCAGAAAATTTGAAAGACCATTTAATAAGATTACATGAATGCTTTCTTATACTAGTATAAGGAAAACGTATATGACCACGTAGAACATAATTTTATCATTTCAGTGTTAAAACATATGAATCCCCCCATCTTTTGATAAAATGAATAAATATATTATATAAACGTATAAACGAGATAACAGTCGTATAGTCTTATTGACCCCATCCCTAGTATAAGATTCATTTGACAATGTTTCCCCTAAATGGGGGGGGGGTGTATATAACACAAATTTGATGGAAACCACCAGAAAATATGCCTGACCTGGAATGGGCATTTAAAAAAATGGTGGATTAAACCTGTTTAATGGAATGCCAAACCTTCCCTTTAGTACACTAAATACATCGGCAAACGGATACCGAAGCCAAAATGATGAAAGGGGGAACTCCAAAATAAAAAAAATCAAAAAGACTTGCAATTTGAACCCCTACAAAAACAGAGATATAATCAGTTGCCCCGAAAAAGTAAACATGATCTGCTCCACGCGTGGCATTCGTCAAACTGCAAGTGAAAAGTCCGATTTTGTTACAGTCTATGTTGGTCATTCCGGAAATCAACTCTGGACCTTCCCAAAGATATCTTTTCTCGTCTGTGAAATAGAAATATTGAAACGGTCTGTCAAATCATGGTGACGACCGTAAAAACTTCTGTAGTGACAATTGCAACAGTGACTGAACATTCCCTTGATGTATAAGTTTTTGAGACAGTAATTTCGCTTTGTTGACAAAATCGCTGTACAAACTACAGGCACGGCAATAGCAAATGTGTTTTGAAATGAAGACGACATATGCCGGTGATGTGGGAATATTACTGCTCAAAATCCCAATACAGAATGTTTGACTTAACTCTTTTAACATGTGTATTACTGCTCTATAATTACTACAGTTATAAATAACTGCAATGAATTAATAAATGAGTTTAACAGATTTGGTCAAGTTTCAGGATAAAAAAATAATATTAAAATGAAAATACAACCGTTATCCCGAAAATATGCAACCCATACACTTTGACTTTTTCCGCATGTTGAAAGACTTAGGAACCGGCCATTTATTATCATTTGGAGGCGAGGAGAAAAATACAAAAAATACCGAAGTTGCATAAAAACAGTTAATTTCGTTATGCTGTACACGTGTTTCAAGGAGTAACCTCTAATCAGCAGCATTAAAATCAAATAATATGGAAAACCATAATCTAAAAGTAGCCCTTTTGGGGGACATCGAGCATTTTTAACAACCTCATGGGGCGGAGGAATTGAAAAGTTTCCGAAGCTAGTGGACAGTTACAACACATAGACAAAGTTCGGACGCTCACCCAGTCGATTGTAAGAATACTAGGTATTATCAAATAGTGAGATGTTGGCACTATAAACAGGTGGTCAGAATAACATTCGAAGCTACAAAAAATATTAAAGTCAAAATTTGAAAGTAATAGTATTATTAAAATTTATTGAACAGGTTGGGCGTGGCTTAATTTTCTCTGTCTTGTAGGTAAGATTAATTGAATAATCCCGATTTACATTGGCCCGTGACCAGTCAGGTCAAGTAAATATAGTAATATATCCATATGAGAAATTCTTTCAGGAACAAATGCACCATAACTAAAATAAATAGAGAACATAATTCTCTCGAACGGGCCATTATTTTACGGACACCTCACTGCAGGAGAGACAATCGCCTCCAGTCTTAAATAAACAATGAAAACATTTGGAGTAAATTCATATTAGACAAAGTCTCTTAGTTGTGAGTCTCTTCTTTTTGGATCCATAGGGTCTATGTTAAAGCCCCCCTTAACTTCCCTCCGAAATTATCGATCGCCTTGATTGATCGATCATCCGACATTATTACAATGTTCATTGAATTTGTAGACGAAGGAGATTATAGTTGCGTTGATAACAACTCCCAGCTGTTTATTTAGTCAAATACTTCCCACGTAGTCTTCCAGCGTCTTAAACGTAGAGCACCGAAAATGTAGTGAAGCGGTGTGAGGGTGGTGGGACGTTGGAAGATACCATAAACGTACTCCAACCCTGACCCAACCTATTAATAGTCTTTTTCCCCTTTTCGTGGTCTCAATTTTTGTTTTGTGATTAGTATCTGCTTCTTTCAACATTAATAATCTCAATCATTTATTGTACTGTTCCTTTGCTTCGGAATCTTCATCCTTGTATTTCCCGAACTTGTTCGTCCTTTTCTATTATTTGAGCTGTCTTCCTTGCTTGTTCTATAGCACTAACCTAAAACCCTTGTGCTGTTTTCTATTGATTTGTTTCCCTGTTCTGTTTTGTCTTGTTTTGTTCTGGCCTTTTTCCCAACCGTAACTCCAAAATTCTTTTGTTTCTGTATAGGTACTAAATCATTGTCGTTTTTCTTTGTTTCTCTGAAGAACATTTTAGTACCAATTAGATAATCAACTAATAACAGGTATACATATTTTATTCTCTCCGTCATAAAGCAGTCATGGGTCGGAAATGGGGACTTGGGGGTTCCTAAAATTTATAAAAAATAATCAATAAAAAAAGAAAAAAAATATTGTTATGACTTTTCTTTCTTCCTCCTCTCCTTTTAAGGCCCAAATCCTCCTCTCAAACCCTGGTCAGGGTTGGAGTACGTTTATGGTATCTCCCAACGTCCCACCACCCTCACAGCGCTACACTACATTAATTCGGTGCTCTACGTTTAAGACGCTGGAAGACTACGTGGGAAGTATTTGACTAAATAAACAGCTGGGAGTTGTTATCGACGCAACTATAATCTCCTTCGTCTAAAAATTCAATGAACATGGTAATGATGTCGGATGATCGATCAATCAAGGCGATCGATCATTTCAGAGGGAAGTTAAGGGGGACTTTAATATAGACCCTATGGATCCAAGGAGATGAGACTCACTATTTCTCTACAAATACATGGTAAAACCAAGAAAAGGAACAACGCTTTAATTGTTGTTCTTCATTTTGAAGTCACCATGAGGCCTTCAACAATGAGCTTTCCTCACACCTCACAGTACATTGAGGACGGTCTCCTGCACCGGTTTGAGCGGAATCATTGATAATTATCTAACAATGAAAAATCCCTATCTTATTTAGCCAACAGTTCGTCAACAAACATGATATTTTCTGGTGAATTGCTCTTACAAATATTATTTCCGGAAAAATTATTACCCTACTGGGATTATAAATCTAAAGATAAAATACCATTTGAAATAATAACCCATGGAATAGAAATTAAGATACAGGAATAAATATACTGAGAATTAATTTACACTTTCATATAATAACAAAGAAACTGTAAAGTTGGTGTTTGCAGATTTGACAACTTATGTTCTTCTGTGTAGATGTGGAAAGTCAGAGAATAATGATGTATGACTAGCTGTTAGAGAAATACCAATATATAGATCTTATGGGTAGCCTTAAAAGGCTAAGCCTGACAATAAAAAGGAAACTGAGCTGATCCATCAATACTTCCTCAAAAAATAAAACGTGTCAAAATTTCAAAAGTAAAGTCTTTTGAAAATTTTAAATTCAGTTGTAATACACGGCCACTTTGTATAATTAAACTTCAATATTTAATGATCAAATAAAGGGATATGGAGTAAACTTACATGGGACAAAATCCATATAAATACATGGTAAGACTGTGCAAATGGAACAGCGTTTCCACTGTTGTTCTTCATCTTTAAGTCACAATGAGGCCTTCAACAAATAGCAAACACTCCTACCTCATAGCAAGTTCAAGACGGCCCCAGCACCGGTCTAAGTGGGATTCACTTGATAAATAACTAAATACCGAAGTTACTGTGAATTTACTTTCTGCATATGCGCATTTCGACAACTTATGTCTCATCAGTGCAGATAAAATCTAAACGTTTGGAAGACCATAAACTCAAAGATGTTTAAAAACTGATAGAGAACAAATAACCAATATGATCTAAATGTAAAGCCAAAATCAGCTAAGGACAGAGCTTTGCGTGAGGGAGATACTCCTTAGTTTTCAATAAAATTTACAAAAATTTAGATATTGTAAGGTTCCAAAAATAATCGGCTTTCGGGTCAGCACCGAAGTACTGACTACTGGGCTGGTGAATAAATGTTGAACAACGCTACATCAATGTATCCATTTTGTCATGCATGCGGGGTCGTCAACAAGTTTAAAATATCGGGCAAAGTATTCTTACAAACACTGTTTTATTGTAAAACCTGGACATAAACTTCAAAATGAATAACAGAAAAGTACCACATATTAAATTGCAAAAGTTGTTACAATATCTTGAATGGGACACAACGGTTAAGTTTCAACTTTTGGATGGTCCAATTTCTGCTTTTAGTTTCTCAATTTCTTCCTTGTATTCCTGGTTGATAACATGAAGCTGAAATATCCAAGAGTTTAAAAACTTGAATAATTATTTCAAACAAAGCAGTATGGCCATTTACCCGTGATTTTACTTCAAATGTTGGGCTATTTTCAAAATCTGCTCAAATGTTGTGGATAATCGTGTCACACTTACATGTCTTCTTAAATGTACATAGCCAAATGTTGCTGTAAATGCCAACAAATGTTGGGCTATTTTCAAAATCTGCTCAAATGTTGTGGAAAATCGTGTCACACTTACATGTCTTCTTAAATGTAAATAGCCAAATGTTGCTGTAAATAGCTCTTTATGTGCATTTCATGGTGAATGAAAGGATATGGAGTAGATGTACATGAGACAAAGTCTCAACAAAAACATGGTAAAGACAAGCAAAGGAACAACGCTTTTATTGTTGTTCATCTTATGCCATTTTACAGTGTTTAGGAAGATAATACTACCCGAAAAAATACCGAGAAGCAAAACCATTTTTTCGTTGCGAATGTATAAATATTTGCCCTTAAAATGATATTAGTTTGGTTCTGAATGGGCTGAACAACAAAGTTTTACACAAACCTACAAAATTGTCAGAATCTGCCAAATTGTATCCAATTGGCATGTTCAGTGGCTGAATGTTGTCTAAACGTTTCTAAATGCACTTGAATTGATTTTGCTTAGATGCTGTATATAAAAGATAACTTGATAGATGCTTTAACGCATTTTCAAAAATGATATACTGAATGAAATAAATTCACGGGAAAGTGGCCATACCTCTTTAAATGAACTGATTTAACCTGGAACTGCAACGACAGTACGATACACACACTCAATCTGCTCATCATTGAAATCCATATTTTCACAGCTCTGTCAAAAATCAGCATATAATGTGAGTGCATAATGTATGTCAAATAAAATTAATTTGCTAAAAAAAAACAGTTATATCAGAAGCTGATTTTATAGCTCCTTCTCAACTGTTCCATTCTTTAAAATGGTTAGATATTGAAATTTGTTATCAAAAGGCTATTCTTGTTTACAAGTCATTACATGATATTGTGCCTTCATATTTGAACAATAATTTTCATTTTGTTGATAACACTACTTTAAAGTTTACGTTCTTAAAGTAACACCCTGTTAACCTTACCGAAACAAAATACAAATTCTTTGAAAGAAAAACCTTTTTATATTTTGACTCACAAATTTTGAACAGCTTACCATATGATTTCAAAGTTTGCAAATCAATTAAACAGTTAAAAGAAAAATGCTATGCTAATTTTTTAAATGAAATTTGACTTGTTCTGT
The DNA here is from genome assembly GCA_002080025.1 of Modiolus philippinarum. Taxonomy (NCBI): domain Eukaryota; kingdom Metazoa; phylum Mollusca; class Bivalvia; order Mytilida; family Modiolidae; genus Modiolus; species Modiolus philippinarum. The sequence goes on along the minus strand of MJUU01016374.1, from coordinate 119,715 downwards.
TTGTAGATATTATGTATAATTTTATGATTTATGTTTGTATTTGAGGACCCCAGGAAGATTAGTTTCAGTAAATGTGGTCATCCTCTTGAAATAAAGATTATATATTTACATATTTATGTAAATTGTCAAAAAATGCATGAAACTATAACATTAGTCACGACAGTTTTTTTTTATTGGAACCCCAAAAATTGTGCAAAAGTTTCTGAATAAATTAACGTAAATGGTAGGAATGACAGGAGACAATTACATCCAGCTCGCTTTAGGGGACGACCATTTGATGTTGGGGGGGGTCTCAGGATATTTTGCCCAGAAAACTATTTATTTTGATGTCCATATCGAACAAATTATTTATTTTCATAAAATGTCATACCAAATTATTTATTTCTGTTAGATGAAGATCAATGTTTTTAAAAGTATCAGACACAATTTTTTAACCTTAAGATATTTTTACGTCTTAACCCATTTGTTCAAAAATGAAATAAAAATTAGATATCACCGATCATCTTTTCTTATTATCAGGCTTTTGAAAATCAGGCCAAATTCAGGATTTTTTAGCAATATTAACAAAGAAAATATAGGGAACTGTGAGAACATTCTCAATGTTAAGCTTTCATATGAAATAAATATCAAATAGATTTATTTTCTATTTTTTTTATATTCAAGTGATATACAAAATACAAAAAAAATACCGAGGTTGCATAAAAAGCAGTAAATTTCGTTATGCTGTACACGTGTTTCAAGGAGTAACCTCTCATCAGCAGCATTAAAACCAAATAATATGGAAAGCCATAATCCAAAAGTAGTCCCAAAAGAAGTACTCATTTCTAAAAATATCGAAATAGGAAGCCAAAGCCAGTACCAAGGACATCTACCGAGTGCCATACACGGAATGAAGCCTCGTTATTTTAAAGTGGTTAGAATTTTGATTCAAACAGTAAATTTCTATAACACACAAGGTAAAATTTTCATGTCAGACAAGTCTGACTATTGGGCTGGTGAATACCCTCGGGGACCTCTGGTCCACCAGCAGTGGCATCGACCCAATGCTTCAAAATACAACAAAAAATACCGAATTTGCATAAAAACAGTAAATTTAGTTATGCTGTACACGTGTTTCAAGGAGTAAACTCTCATTAGCAACATTAAAACCAAATAATATGGAAAGCCATAATCCAAAAGTAGTCCAAAAAGATGTACTCATTTCCAAAAATATCGAAATAGGAAGTCAAAGCCAGTACCAAGGACATCTACCGAGTGCCATACACGGAATGAAGCCTCGGTATTTTAAAGTGGTTAGAATTTTGATTAAAACAGTAAATTTCTATAACACGAAAGGTAAAATTTTCATGTCAGACAAGTCTGACTATTGGGCTGGTGACTAACCTCGGGGACCTTTGGTCCACCAGCAGTGGGATCGACCCAATGCTTCAAAATACAAAATACCGAATTTGCATAAAAACAGTAAATTTCGTTATGCTGTACATGTGTTTCAAGGAGTAACCTCTCGTCAGCAACATTAAAACCAAATAATATGGAAAGCCACAATCGAAAAGTAGTCCCAAAAGAAGTACTAATTCCCAAAAATATCGAAATAGGAAGCCAAAGCCAGTACCAATGGCATCTACCGAGTCCCATACACGGAACGAAGCCTCGGTATTTTAAAGTGGTTAGAATGTTGATTAAAACAGTAAATTTCTATAACACACATGGTAAAATTTTCATGTCAGACAAGTCTGACTATTGGGCTGGTGACTAACCTCGGGGACCTCTGGTCCACCAGCAGTGGCATCGACCCAATGGTTTAAAATACAAAAAATACCGAATGTGCATAAAAACAGAAAATTTGGTTATGCTGTACACGTGTTTCAAGAAGTAACCTCTCATCAGCAGCATTAAAATCAAATAATATGGAAAGCCATAACCCAAAAGTAGTCCCAAAAGAAGTACTCATTTCCAAAAAGATCGAAATAGGAAGCCAAATCCATAACCAAGTACATCTACCGAGTGCAATACACGGGATGAAGCCTCGGTAATTTTAAGTGGTTAGAATGTTGATGAAAACAGTAAATTTCTATAACACGCAAGGTAAAATTTTGATGTCAGACAAGTCTGACTATTGTGCTGGTAAATACCCTCGAGGACCTCTTGTCCACCAACAGTGGCATCGACCCAATGGTTCAAAATACAGAAAAAAACACCGAATTTGCATAAAAACAGTTAATTTCGTTATGCTTTACACGTGTTTCAAGGAATAACCTCTCATCAGCAGCATTAAAATCAAATAATATAGAAAGCCATAATCCAAAAGTAGTCCCAAATTTCCAAAAATATCGAAATAGGAAGCCAAATCCAGTACCAAGGACATCTACCGAATGCCATACACGGAATGAAGACTCGGTAATTTTTAGTGGTTAGAATTTTGATTAAAACAGTAAATTTCTATAACACGCAAGGTAAAATTTTCATGTTAGACAAGTCTGACTTTTTGGCTGGTGAATACTAGCTTCCAATTCAGCTATATGTTGAGCTGAAAAAAAAATCTATATGTCACCGTTTAATTAAGATATTTCAAATAATTTACGAAATTGACAATATTTAGGGGGAAAAGAGCTAATTCGCAAGGAAGTGTGTGTCAATCTATTATGACGTCACATTGAAAAGGCCAATAAAGGAATATTACGGCTTGCAAATTTCCAGCCAATATCAAATTATTTATTTTTCATTACAAGAAGGATCACTCAGCCAAAATTAAAATAATTTAATTACAAAATTTGCAAAGGCCCCCTCCCCTGAAAATCAAATGAATGTCCCCTTAAAAGTATGCAAGATGTAGATGTACCGTATATCGGGATTTTTTCGCGAGTGTTTAATTTTCGCTATGTTCGCGGTAGACAATAGGGTGTAAAATTTAGCCAACGAGTAAATTTCTCCACCCATTCAAATTCATTGGATAAAGAATAAAAAAGCGAATTATAAACATAGCGAAAATTTCACTGTTTTACACCGAAATCGCGAACAAAAGCCGACGCGAAAATAATCCGATATACGGTATATTTTCTTAATATTTGCATCGGGTATGAAAACTGTTTATGTTATCTAAGATGAAATGTATATTGGAGATTGTTTTTTTACTCATGCATTTAATGAAAAAAAAATGATATCTATTTTATACCACACTCAGAAATAAATCCATGACCTAAACCACAGTCGACTGATAGTTCAAATATGGATTTTTTTCTTAAAGATGATTTTTATCTCGAAGCCATGAAATGGCTGGAGAGATATTGATATGGCAAGAAAAAATCACGTGCCCCGCATGAGGCTTCAAGCCTATTAACAGCTCTAAAAGATGATCTTCGTGCTTCCGATAAAATATAGTGCCCAAGTTTCTTTCAAAATCGTATACATTTAGTATTTAAGTTATATTTCTTCATTTCTTGAGTTGAATACAGTGTTGTTTTAATAAATTGGTGCTGGGGGCATATGTTGACCCCCCAAATTACTCGTTTTTTTTATATTGCGTCTCGGATCAACGAACTTGTCGCGCAGTAATTTGCAAGATGAAAATAACTTTTGTTTACCTGTGACAGTGTGCTGCATATGTTTATAGCAATGACATCAACATGCGAAATCACACTATCCGATTATTTTCACGTATTACGAAATAACTTAATACATGCAGACGTATGTAGCAGTTCTTTGGATGACTACGAAGTTTTGCCACAAAGATATGGGAAATAGAAATTCAGTAAATTTTGACATTTTGAACAGTTTTGATTTTCTAAATGTTGAAAATAGAGTTAAACAGCTGAGACTAAATCATGTGCATAAGATTTACTATAATAAAAGTCCGTACTGCATGCATAAAAATTTTTCAAAAATTAAAGATTGTCATACACATTTCACAAGATCAAGTGAATATAATTTCTTTATACCATCTGCTAAAGGACAACAGACTTTGACATTTTATCATAGCGCCATAAAAGACTGGAATATGTTGCCAAATAATTTGAAAAATGTTAAAAATATCCATTCGTTTAAATTGGGGGTGAAAATTTTTCTGTCCAATAAAGAAAGTAGCGATTTCAATAGTTCTTATATTTTTTATTGAACCATAAGTTGTCTTTTAAAAGTAAATATATTTTAGTGGTTTATTTCAAATTATATTGCTATATTTTTATAACCTGCCAAAGTCATGAAGTCTTATTTGTTTTTTTAGTATAAAATAGATGTTTTAAGAATGTCACAAAATGGACCCCATTGGAAATAAGCCATATGGCTTTTATGGGCTATCCAGATCATATGTCAACACATTTTTTAAATATTATATATTGTTACATTTTTAATATCCATGCAGTATATTGTTATTTAACTTTGATGTAACTCTGTTGTCTTTTATGTTGATATTTGATAAAATAAATCTATCTATCTATCTATCTATCACATGTAGATTTTCAGGGCTTCGAGATTCAGCTCCATCGGAGCTTTGATTATTATTGATCTTTATAAGAGAAGAACTTTCTTTCAAACTTAGCGTTACAACATGAGTTTTTAAATGTCTATTTGCATGATATACTTATTAAAGAAAATTTTACCTTCATTTGGTCTGTGGGTCCAACTCTTTCGGATGGTGGAAGCGCAGAATGTTTTTCCCAACTAAAATCACAAAGTGAGTTTGTATATGTTAACAATGCATTCCAACAACAACGAACATGAATGCGAATCGTGTGTACTTCTCAAACTCAAAATAAAAGTGTTATGCGCCGTCTCAGTAAAACTTCATGTAAGCACAATTAATTGGTTGTTTAAACTATAATTTCAAAAAAGATAATTCAATAACAATTAGAAATGACAAAACAAAAAAGTGGAGACAATGCAAACAAAATTTGGCCAACGGGCCTTTAGGGGCATATACAAGGAAGCGAATGTTTTTACACATAGTTCTTTACTTTTGATTTCAATTTATACTTTGTCCCAAATACATTTAATTCATAACACTTTATTTGTTCATTTGCAAGATATTACATTGTAGCTATCTTTGATTAAATGTTCTAATGCATTGTTCAGTGTGCATTCATATTAAGCATTGGCAGTTAATTATCTGTGAAATTGCCACATTTCTTAGATAGAAAACCGAATTCACAGTTTATCACGAGCTTCCTTTTTCTACCATCACAAGGTATAAGTCAATTAGTATTCAATGTTGAGACAAATTTCTATCACTAGGCCCCTTGAGATAAAACAATCCATAGATCGATTTTATTGTTGCTCTTCATTCATGTTGAATCCAAACTCTCTTTTCAATTACATCAATTCTTACGAACCTGACATCTGGTTTAGTTACTGCAGAATAAATCAAATATGAGATTCCACCAATACAACCAGTCGTTACAGCTGCAACCATTGGTATAATCTAATGATAAAATTAAATGGAACACATTCATTCAATTGATAAAATGAAGCAGTAATAAATACTTTTTTCGAAATATGAATAGGAATGTGCCAAATGCATGCTATATATCTATTAACTATGGAATTTTTAAATTCTAAGGAATTGCTAAAATATCATCATTTGATGTCGCATGGTTTATAATTTCTATGTCATGTAAATCCTACATGTACAAAGGAGATATTTTCCAACCATTGAAGCTTGTCAAACAGTGCTTACACATTGAATTTACTGATCAGAAGATCAGTTTCAAATGTTGAAAATCAGATAGTGTGTACCTTGCTTCTTGTTTCATCTTCGCTTTGTGTTCTTAGTTTGAATGAGTGTGGTGAAAAGGTTTCGTTTGGATTCTTTTGCGGGATATCAACAAAAGGCGAAAAATTGGAAGTGTATAATAAAACAACGGCAGTAGAACACCGAAGGAACAAGGGAAGTGATGACTACAAAAATCGAAGTCCAAAGACATGGCAAAAACGGCAGCAGAGAAAAACAAAGACAAAACAAGGACGAGAGACAGCTACAATGCACGGAAATAAATAGATAACATTAAGAAATAAGGTACTCATAGTGTGAACTCCCATGAAAACCGGGAGTGACATCAGGTGATCTGCAAGGGTAAGCATGTCCTGCTCCGCTAGCGACACCCATCACACTATCAGTGAGTCAATCCAGGATTGAGTCAAATCCGGTTATGTCAAATCCGTGAAGAAGTGAATCTAGCTGAAAATGTCCGTTTTCATTTGGGACACAGACACGTGTTATCTGTCAATGATGTCATGGTGACGGCCATAGAATTTCTGAAGGGATGAAAGTAACAAAGGCTGAACAAATCCCAGAGTAAGCAGCTTTTGGGACAGTGTTTTGGCTCTATTCAAAAAGTCACTGTATAAACTACATCCTCGACAGTAACGAATCAACTGTGAAATGTACACTCCATAGGCTGGAGAGGTAGGTATATTGCTGCTAAGAAAGGGAAAGATCACAATTGGGAAGTTAAAATCATCACGTTTGTCATATAGCTTAGATTTCAAACGTCCATCTTCGTCAATGTATATTAAAATATCTAAGTACGAAGCTGAAGTAGGTGTATCAGTAGTCTCTTAAATTTCAAGCTCATTGGGATAGATCTGGTGTAAGTATTCCTTGAATTTTGGATTATTTAGAGAAAGTACAACGTCTATGTAGCGGAAGCTGAAATTAAAGGACTGGGCTAAATGTTTTTTTTTTTTTTGTGTTAGCCCTTGTAAAAACTTCGCCTCATACGAGAAAAGAAAGAGATCAGCTGAAAGTGGTGCGCAGTTGGTTCCCATCGGAATGCCGATTGTCTGTTGAAAAACACGGCCTTCAAATTCGACAAAAATATTATCTATTAAAAATTCCAACATCTCGATTACGTCATTCTCCGTGTACTTCTTGTTTGGTTCTTTACAAAGTATGTTTTGTCTTTCCCTAAATAAGCGTATCTGTGCTCTCCAGTTTTAGTGCAGAAACATTGATGTATCAAATCCGAAATCACTGTTTTCAATTTATTGTGTGGCAGGATAGTATAAAGAGTAGAAAAATCAAAAGTTTGTATGCTGTGGCAATGGGTAAGACTACTAGAGGATAGCTGTTCGAGGAGATCTCTAGAATTTTTTAGAATCCACATCTGATTGACGCCGCTCGTGGAGTAGACTATATCGCAGTAACTTTTCAGGCCATCTATGACTGCGGTCAACAAAATAGTAAGGAGCTTAGAAAGGGGCTTAATGGTGCATCTGGAAGACCCCGCAATAAATCTCTGTTAGTATGGGTTCTTATGAAGTTTAGGGACCCAGTAGATGTAGGGTAGCTGATTTTTTCATCATCCGCTTTGTTGCCAAAGGATGCTAAAACAGAGTTGTGATTTTCAATAATCTCCTCCCTTGACAGTGTAGTGGGAGTATAAGTTGGGTTTCCTGATGAACTGTCAATTCCCATCTCCTTAACCAGGCAGTCAAGATAGTGTTTCTTACACAAGAACAGTATGTTGTTAGAAGCTTTGGCTGCAGGGACAATGACGTAATTTTCATGGAGGTTGTCAATAGTTTTTCTAACGAGGGGATCTTCAAATATACTGGGATTTCTGGATTTCATTGATGTTTTCAAGCGCCGAATACGATTCACAATTAACGACTTAATGGACCTGATCCAGTCGGACAGCGTTTTGAGATCCTCAATCTCTTTCTTTGCCCACTTCCTCGCATAGTCCTCAACTGCATCCATCAAAATTTTGAAGTTTTACTTCCAGTTGATATGCTGGGGTTCACGGAATTTGGGACCTTTTGAAAAGACCTCGCGTAGTTTCATATTGTCTATAATATCTAGGTCACCGGTTATCCCATGTCCAGACGGACTGTAACTGAAGGGGGGAGTGGAGCAAGTGCAATCAGGTGGTTTGGCTTTGAAGTCGTCAATTTTGAAATCACGCAATACCCGTTTGTAATTGTCAATGGAAGTTGCAATGGGCTTAGTGTAGGAATATGAAATAAGTGGAACAGATTGATCTTTGAAGTAAGGTGGAATGTTTGATGTCACTTTTTTGCTATGTAGAATGTTAGAGAGATTTATAATACGATACAATGAACGGCCTTAAATGTGTCCTATTAGCAAGTTGAAAGAACAATATAGTCGCCTCTTGGACAAAGAGATGTGTTGAATTTTACCTGATGTTGAAAAATTCAGGTCTTAGAATTTACAGGCTACATTTTATAAACATGGCTGCGCTGAATGGGTATTCAAAGAATGCGCAATACTATTACTGCGAAGCAAAGTAATCCAGCAGTACTCTTCAAAAATAAATAAATAAATAAATAAATAAATAAATAATAATAATAATAATAGTTATAATAAATTTCATGATTCTTGACAAATGCCAAAATCATTCTGGGTTCCATACCAAACAAGCATATGATTCCATTTTTTCAAAATTAAAATTTTAATACGGCCGGACAAGAAGCGGATTACGGAAGATTGATATCAAATGATGGCAACAATAGAATAGCTTATAATAATCAAATGTGTTAGGTTACTTAAAGTCTTTAAATTGTCGTCGAATGTGCAAACGTGCGTCTTGTCTGAAAGAAAATAAAGAAAAAGATTAAAACTGATGGCGATAAAATATATAATAAGAAAACCCCAAATTGGGAATATACAACAAATGACATAAATGCCAGAAAGAAAACCAAGCATTATGGGATGTCTAAATTTCAAAAGTTTTACTCTACAAGTGCAGCATACTAACTTTAAAAAAATGTTTTTCACAAAGAGTGGATGTGAAACAATAATTTGATCTAAATAGAAAAAAGAAGGGAAACGGGGAATGTGTCAAAGAGACAACGACCCAAAGGGGAGTAATATCAACTCAAAGATCTTCAATGAATGGTGAGAAAACCCCACGTCCAACGGCAGGTCGGAGTCAGCCCCTGAATAAAGAGTAATCAAGTTCAGCGAAATAAACATCAACCTAGACTCCTATAGACATAAAGTAAACTAACTAGAAAAAAGACAAGACACACAAAGGCTTAACATACATAGAATTACAAAGTACTTCAGTTACTCTTTCCCAAACACAAAGTACTGTGGAGATGTTTTTGAGAATGGAGCATATTGATTGATTTTTATGACTTTGTGAATTTGGTCAGCCCTTTTTAATATCAGTCATGTAAAAAACTTTATGAATATATTGTATAAAACAACATACATCCCAATGTCTTCTCAAGGTTTTCAGTATCATCACTGTTTCACAGCTATATCTACAAAATACAATATGCATATAATTCACAATGTCTCTTTGTCGGACAACAGATGACAGTGTTTGTAAAAGTACTTTGTCCGATATTTTAATATTCGTTGACAATTCCGCAACCGTTGTCAAACAAAACAAAAAAAAAGATGTAATTTGTGTTTTTTACAGCTAGCAAGGAAGGGGCCGTGTTGAAGTTACTATGTCACCTCAAGATGAAAAAAAAATTAACAATGCAACAGTTTAGTCAGAGGGTCAAACAAAACAGCTGTGTTTTGAGGATCCAGTCTATGACTGATTTCTTATACCTTTTCATGTTCAATGTGGTTTTGTCTTTAAAATATTCCATCTGTATTTTACATTTATGGAATTGCAAACTTTCAGTTTTCTTACATCTGAATACAATTCACGTCGCCAAGTTGGTAGTGCAGACGACAGGAGATCATGTGATATGGGATATGGGCGTGATGTTTTTGAACCAATCAAAATATAACAAGCGGTCAACAGTTCGGTTGCGGTCAACAGATTTAAAACTGCTGACCGTCAACAGATAGTTTTTGGCTTGAGAAAATAAATCAGACAAATTGTCGATTTTATTTCTAATGCATTCAAATAATGATAATATTGTAAGGTATAACAATACAAAATGATTTGAAGCATATCAGCTCGATCTACTATTATGTAGTCGAAAAGAATCTATTTTCTTGCTTAGTTAATTATCGCCAAGATACGCAAGGTCGCCAAATAAAAATTGAATTTTTTTATTTGCTTGTTTATGTCACAAACCTCAATGTTAGTTTATATGACCTTTCAGTTTTGCTTTGATTTGTAGTTGGATAAAGGGTGACAACTCCGAAAGCAAACGTTCACAGTGGAAAACAGTGGATAACACTTCTTTGCGCGTTGATGTTGCTACGCTTGCCATTCTAACAAAACAGTTGCATTGAGATCACAGAGTAGGCGTTTATCCGATTCTCAATTTCGTTCTTGATAAAGTAAATTTGAGGGGGAGACAAATCAATCTTGCTAAAAGTTTTAATCTTGACTTGCTGAAGTCGTCAATATTTGATAAATAAGGCTGGTTTCCTTTATAATTACGAAATTTTGTAACTCTCTTAAGTCCTTTTTCCATTATTGCGGTATTTATTATTTCAAAAGACTTTCTCCGAAAAAAATAAAAATTAAATATTTTTAAATGTACATGTCTGTCAATGTAATGTTGGAGGCCAGATGTCGTAAGAGTATCGTTTATGTACTTTAAGTATCCCGAACAGGTCGCAGTTGATAAGGTACGATTGTCAGGTAAAGATTTAAACCTCGCAAACTAATATATTTTCTGTCTATTTATAATATTATTGATGGGCTCCCAACCAAATTCGGAAAGGACAGCGCATTTTGGAATATTCATTTTGTATTTGATATCACTTTACCTACTTGATATTTCAAGCATTTTATAGCACGAGTTCGATGAAGTGAAACCATACGAAACAACCATACGTAATGATGGCCTCAGTGCTGACGCTCATACCGCATCGCCGAAAATATTACGATTAAAGTAACCAATCCCCAAGGACTATTAGAAGATAATTCAGTTTTTTGGTGAAATTTTCTTTAACACATTTTTCTATATGGTAGGTTATCTCAAGTGCCCTAGAAAAATATATTACGAGGTAGATGTGTATTTTTCTTCATTTACTTCGAAATAATGGTCACCTAAAGACCATGATTTTTCTTTATCCGAATTTACACAACCACCAAAACTTAAGACTTGGATGCGTTAAATTTGAAATTGCATTTCGATACGGTAGCGGAAACAATATCAAGGAGACTTTGTATTTTGTTTTCTGATTTGCAATTACAACAATGTAATCAGCGAAAAAGAGGCAATTTATTAACTCTCCTGCTAAGTTTTGACCAAGACAATTTTCTTTTAGCATGGATACAAGATCTGTCGTCAATATAGAGAATAAAGTTGGTGATAAAATGCACTTTTACTTACACCAAACTCTTGATCGAACCAATCTGATTCATAGTTCCAAATTCGTAATCAAAATGTTGGAATTTTTGATAGATAATATATTTGTCTAATTTGAAGGCCGTGTTTTTCAACAGACAATTGGGATTCCCGTGGGAACTTAATGCGCGCCACTTTTAGCTGATCTCTTTCTTTTCTCGTATGAAGCGAAGTTTTTACAAGGGCTAACACAGAAAATAACTAAAACATTTAGCTCAGTCCTTTAATTTCAGCTTCCGCTACCTAGGCGATGTACTTTCTCTTAATAATCCAAAATTCAAGGAATATTTACACCAGATCTATTACCATGAGCTTGAAATTAAAGAGACTACTGATAATCCTACTTCAGCTTCGCACTTAGGTCTTTTACTATACATTGACGAAGATGATTTTAACTTCCCAATTGTGAACTTTCCCTTTCTGAGCAGCAATATACCTACCTCTCCAGCCTATGGAGTGTACATTTCACAGTTGATTCGTTACTGTCGAGCATGTAGTTTGTACACTTATTTTTTTAACAGAGCAAGAACACTGTCCCAAAAGCTGGTCAGTCAGGTATTTCTTCAAAATATGTTAATTTCATTCCTCATAGTGTGAACTCCCATCGAAACTGGGAGTGACATTAGTTGCTCCGGAAGCTTTTTGCTAGTGTCCCGCTCCGCTAGCGACACCCGTCACACTATAAGTAAGTCAATCCAGGTTTGAGTCAAATCCGGTTATGTTAAATCCGTGAATTTAATTTTCTAACAAAAAATCATGTTTATTTGAAATCCTATTTATTTTGAAATGGAGAAGCGAACCCCCTTAATTAGAAAGAAATTCCAAACTTCAGTTTATTTGAGTTCTTTAGATATTTATTTCAACAACTGATTCATGTCTCTTAATTTATTGCAATTAGTAGTCTACCTGTAATGGATTTTATTCGTATGTTTCTTCAACTATAGGGAAATGGGACAGATAAAAGGAAGGTCCGGGTACCCATAAACTAGTTTAACCCTACCACTGGCTTTTTGCTAGTGTCGGTACCAAGTCCGGTTTTCCCGAATTCCTATGGTTGTTAAAATTTGTTTTTTATCTTGTTTGTGTTTTTCCTGTGTAGTTCCCTGGCAGATTGTGGCATGTGACTGTAATTTTTAGCCATTGTAGATGTTTCATGTTATCCTCTCTTTAAGATGGATGTAGCGTTGTTCGACATTAAGCAAAGAAATGTTATGGGGCCTTCTTAAGCTTACTATGAGGTATGAGCTAAGCTCATTGTTGAAGGGCTCATGATGACTTCATGATAAAGAACCGTTGTTCCTTTGCTTAGATATAGCATGTTTTTGTTGAGACTTTGTTTCATGTTCATTTACTCCATATCCTTTTATTGATTATTGTAACTATATGATAACCAATCGCACATGTATTTTTCTACCACATGAAAAATAATTTCCAATATTTCAAATATATCTAGACTTGGTAGCAAATTGAAAAAGAAGGGGGTGGTAAAACTGTCATTTCAACTTTAATTTACTTTATTACTATTTTCTTGAATGAGAGAACACATTCATATGAATTACAAGAGAATTATAGTTTTCTCCTATGCGATATTATCATGATTGTACCCGTTTAAGATTGTGATCAATGATATCGGAATACCTAAATGTACCATACAAATACATTAACAAATCTCTTAGGGAAGGAGATATATACATCAGCATATCAATTACTTATACTATAACTAATCCAAGATTCTGATTATCGCAAAATATTCAACGAATGATCGAATAACGAAGTAATTCACGAATGCGCGGAGCGCATGAGTGAATTGCAGCGTTATTCGATCATGAGTTGAATATTTTCGATAATCAGAATCAAGGATTAGTTATAGTTTTTATTATATAGATCTTCACGCATATTTGATGGTTCCGTTGATGATTCATTTCATGAACTACGTTTTCAAGATTAATCCGCTGTGACGTTTACTTAACAACAACGTTGACAACGTCTATTGTGACGTCACTTCCTAGAGTGAAATTATGGAAAATAATTTCACAGTTAATTATCACTTTTCTTTCACTGGGAAATCTCAATCTTTCACCGCTATCTATATAATAATATATTATATAAATGCAAAGGGACGATAAAAGATTTCATGTATAGATTTTGAAATCACTCGGAAAATTATTCATTTAGATACTATATGATACGGGAATATTTTGAGTGTATTGTTTAAAAACTTCAGAAGACGGCATGTTGGACTCTCATTCTTCAGTGATCAGCTAAGGGTAAACGATTCTTAATTTTCTTTTTGCGATTCGTGTTGATTGTTTTTCGTCATTTGAAAAGCTAATTAACAACAGTTGTCATGTGGGTAATGCTATTGCACACTTCAAGTTAGTTCATAGTTCGTTAGGAGGTATGTCAGTTCATGTTTATTTAATGAGTCGGGGAAGCAGTTGTCAGTCCCACTTTCTGGTAGCGAGTCACTTATTTACGTCTTCATCTTAAAAAGAGTTCCTATCTCTAAAATCCTCCATTCATTGTTGGTAATTTATAAATTTATACATGCTATTATAATGGTATTTACACTGTGGCGTCATTTAAAGGAATATAAGTTTCAGTTTTCAGAAGCATTTGATATCCTTGGGTATATCTATTCAAGCAGGGTTGGATATTTTTGCACATTGATAACATTTTGTTGTTCTAATGCGACTTTAAACTTCATGAAATAGAAAATGTAACAACTTCCAATTATAATTTGGTACATTTTTAGGAATAAAAATAAAAACTTATTAATGAAGGAAAACTCTAGGGAGAACCGTGTCCCACTAAAATTATGACGTCTTATTCATGTGAATATAAAAATATTCTTAATTTTATGGTTTTCTATCTACAAAAAGTTACGTGTTTTCATTCTTTCTCTCTGCGTCATTTACATGGAGTTTTCTGCCAATGAAGTTTGAATCAATACGCGTTTGCGCATGTTTTCATTACGCCTTTAACACACATAATACATGTAATATGTTTTGGAAATGAGGGTAATAACAAAATTACCGAACAGTATTGTCACGAGACGCAGTCCATTGGACAAAAAGACAAAGCATGTGGAAACCACCAGGACAAATGTCGACCGCAAAGGTCCTGAGTTGGTACAGGCATGTCAAAAGAAATGATGGGTTTAACCGGTTATATGGTATGCCAACCCCGCCCCACCTGGAATGCTGTAGTGTCCGGTAGCAACTCAAGATCTATTGCTATTTTGAAAGGTAGTAGACAGTTAAAGAAATGACCACCCCAGTACTAAGTAAAAACAAATATGGAGTTTGGACCGAAACTTAATTTTTTAAAGGGACTGATATCTATTAACTTGTTTAATGATCGTATGAAACGGAATTTTTTGAAGCCTTGATTCATAAGGTGGTCATGGAGATAACTATGTTTAATGAGGAAGTCTGTATAATTTGTGCTAGCTCTTTCGTAACGAATCAACTGCGAAACATACATTACGTAGGCAGGAGACGCTTGAGAATCATTGTCCATGTTAGAGAAATCTATAATTTTGAAATTAAAAAAATCGTCCCTTTTGTCGTAAATTTTAGCATTGAGATGACCATTTTTGTCAAATTCAAGATGTAAACAGATGTAGATCGTTTCCTTTGTCTCTAGTTCTGGCAGATGCATTAATGGGATCCATTTAGCAAAAGATGCGTTATTGATGGAATTTATCTATAAGTGAGATTGAAGGATCTAGCATTTTTTATTTTATGATCTTTTACGAACCCTGAAGAAATTCAGTCTTGTAAGAATATAAAATCAAGTCTGTGAGTAGAGGAGCACAATTAGTACCAATTGGTATGCCAACTTGCTGTTGATAAATAACACCTCCAAATGTGACAAACATATTATCGATTAGAAAATCAAGCATACTGCACAAATGTAGCATACGTTTCTTTTTAATTCGGTTTTTGAAAAAATGTGGATTTTGAAGCTAATAAAACATGTATTTTTGAATGGGCAAAGGCTTTTTGAATGATAGCTTTGATTCGTGATTTTAAGTCGTCATGAGGAATCGTGATATGCAGTGTGGAAAAATCAAATGTTTTCAGAGAATGTATTTGAGAAAATGAACCGGATTTTAAGATTTTCCAATAATCCTTCGAACTGTTAAGTATCCACATGTGATTAATGTTATTTCGGGCATAAATGCTTAATGTCTGTCTTTGACTGCAGACAAAATCTTAGTTACTACAATAGACAATTCAGTAGTTGAGCAAGATGAAGATGCTGTGATACTAGTAAGTAATCTGGTCCAATAAGATTGTTTTTATATACAAGTGCTATTACAGGTGATGTTTTAATTAATAATGAAACAAATCACGAAAACATATGTATATATAAATTACTAAATGAAAAAAATAAAGATTAAAAAAAGAAATCAAATGTGAAAACCCAAACTAGACTGCTTCGTTTAATAATTTACTGCAGCATTTTTAAATTTTGCTACAGCGTTAATTGAAACATGGAAAAAACATACCTCTATGTAAAATATAAAATCCCGTTTATTGTTACTTATATGAGATACTTTATAATTGTTATTTACGTAGATTACTGATTGCTAGTACAGGGTCATCTTCTTTATTGAATATTTACAAGTACCCTAGGGCAATTCTGGACATGTACGTTCAAATGTCAAACTTCGGTCACCTATCTATTATAAAATTTTCATAGACCAATTATACCTAATACACTTTATATTTGGTTATTTAAACGAATGTAATCGAGGACTTCAAAATAAGCAATCGTGATATTCTGTTTTGATTTTCAAACAAGAATCTTTTATTTTACTTTGATTTTATTTGTTTGGATTACTATTTTTGCGTTTGTTTTGACTTTTACTGTAATTTACAACTGTTTTAACTTCTTGAAAATATTTTGATTTTTCCAAGAATAAATATTTTGAACATCCATCTAGTTTTATGGCTTTGCCAGTATCATCCATTGAGAAGACAGAGTATAACATGCCACTGCTAGTAAACTGTTATTAACCGAGGGTATTCATCAACCCAGTAGCCAGTACTTCAATGTTGGCCCGAAAACTTATTTTATTTGAAAACTTGCAATATCTGCATTTCAGAAACTTTTGTTAAAACTTAAGCTCCCTCTCCTCTTGCATTGCTGTGTCCTTAGCTGATTTTGGATTTCCTATTTAAATCCTTTTGGTAATTTGTTCTCTATCAGCTTTTATACATATTTCAGTTCATGTATTTCCATTTTTTTATTTAATCTGCACTGAAGAGACATCATAAGTTGTCGTAATACGCATATGCTGAAACTAGATGCACAATAAATTCGATATTTTTTTTTAATTTGTTACCACTTGGACGATGCCACTGCTGGTCGTCTGTTAGTCCCCGAAGGTATTCACGGACACAGTAATCAGTACTTCGGTGCTGGCCCGAAAACCGATTTTATTAGAAAACTTGCAATATCTAAATTTAACGGAAAGGAAATATCATAGAAACATTATTCGTATTCCATGGCCCTAGAAGACAGCAATTTTGAATAGCTAGGCCAATTCCAAGCTTTATCTTTTATTTTTAATGTTTATTTTTATGTTTGACATAATATGTGTACAGCACTGAAGAGACATGAGTTGTTGAAATGCGCGTATACAGAAACTAAATTCACAGAAACTTCGGTATTTTTAAATTTTTTCACCAGTAGGTCCAGACCACTGCTGGTGGGCTGTTTGTCCCCGAGGGTATCCACCAACCCAGTGGCCAGAACTTCGGCGCTGTCTAGAAAACCGATTCTATTACGAAGAGACATAAGTTGTCGAAATGCGCATATGCAAAACCTAATTTCACAGTAACTTAGGTTTTTTTTTTATTTGCAACCCAGAATTCACGAGGTTTCAAAGAAATCAATAACAAAATAACGAAATTACAGTAAATAGTAGTCATATGGAGTCACAATTCGTCGTAGTTACACAACATCTGATATATTTCTACAATTATTGTTAACTTGACTAGAAACAAAACGATAAGATGTATCGTTGATTACTGATGGGATGAGATATTTTTACTCAAGTTAAACCATTAAATTTAGTCGTCAGACTGTCAGAATTTATTACCAATGGAATTTGCTAGGGTTATTGATCTCAAATAGTGCAACATGTCCAGTTTGAGACAGTCCTTATGATCATCAACGTAGAAACTCAATAAGTGTAAAATGGCAAGTTTGAGACGGTCCCTTCAAAAACAGAGAATATGGAGGTATTCAAGTTTTGCTTAGACCTGAAGTATTCCGAATGGTCTAAGCTCACAAACATTTACTGTCCAATATAATAGGCATGGAAGGCTAAGGCGGTTCACGCCAAAAAAGGATAGCTCCGTGGTCGTCACATGGTCGTTATTACCTGCACAGAGGCGACCATCACCCATAAAAAAGACAACGGAAAGAAAATATCATAGAAACATTGCTCGTATTCTACTGCCTTTGAAGACAGCAATGTTAGATAGTTTGGCCAATCCCCTCCTGCATTTTTTTTATTTTTTAATGTTTCACATAATATGTGCACATATTTTTACCTTCGAACGCAGTTCGACAGAAATTTAACTTGTTCGTTTGTTTATGCTTATACAAGCTGCTTCACAGCACTCTTCATTTTATCATAAAAACAGCTTAACTTTGAAGTAGGGGGAAAAAGATATCTATGTTTGTAAACACAAACAACCCGAAAGAAGCATCATATATCCTAAATGTAGTCGACAATCAGTTTGCAACCTTTTGATAGGTAGAATCAAAACAAAAATTTAGTGTGTTCTTAAATCATGCTTTAAGGATGGTCACTCATCAGGTTTTTGAAACTTTCTCTGACTTTCTGAATTCTCTTATTTTATCGACCATAATGCATTAGAAAATTTTGCACACTGACCCCCACTTTTCTTTTCAAAATATGTCTGTATACATCTTGAATAAACATTTGACAAAATTTGATGAAATTCTTGATATATCTTCATTGTATTCCAAATGGCTATTGCCTGAATGCAAAGTAAAGGAAAAATCAAGAGGCGTTCGGTTTCCCGCCAAAATTTTAGGCACGTAAATCTTAAAAACGGGCACACTGACATATCAATATTTTTTGCTTATAATGATGTATGAAAGATGCTCTCATCAATAAAGATACTAATTTTAAAACCTTGATATAATGAACTTGAGGAGTGACCATCCTTAATCGGTGATAGGAATCATCTTAATCTTAATATTGTTATTGATAAACAATGAAAGGATATGAAGTAAATGCTTAGGAAACAAAGTCACAACAAATATATGGTAAAATCAAGCAAGCAAACCACGCTTTAATTGTTGTTCTTCATACTGAAGTCACCATAATCATAAATAAACTAAAAAGTGGGGGGAGAGGGGGTTTTATTATCAGGCTAACAATCTTTAATTTTTATTCAAATTAAAACACTTAACAACCAGCTAAAATGCCAAAAAACACATTAATAGAAAAAGGTCTTGCCACCCCCCCCCCNCCCCCCCCAGTGAAAGCCCCGTATAAAGGCCCATGCGAAAGTCGAAGGTCACAAATTATACGTAACAGTTGAAAGTAGAAAAAAATGTATCTTAATACATATTAAAGTAAGTGAGGACCGAACCGTCAATCCAAAACGAATAGTCCAAGGACAATGGCAACACATGGAGAAAATTGAAAAGAGCAAGACAATATGAAAAGGAAATGAAATGGGTCAGATGTCACGGAGACAACGTCCGATTTCCAGGTTTAAACGACCCAAAACAAAGCATCATGGGGTAA
Source organism: Modiolus philippinarum (assembly GCA_002080025.1). NCBI lineage: Eukaryota > Metazoa > Mollusca > Bivalvia > Mytilida > Modiolidae > Modiolus > Modiolus philippinarum. The sequence goes on along the minus strand of MJUU01016374.1, from coordinate 100,685 downwards.
CCGTACAGTCTTCAAAACAGTGAGGAACCTCGAACCATAAAGCAAATATTTCACGAAAGGATATGGAGAAAATGAACATGAGACCATAACACATATGTTAACTCCAACTGCAATAATTTTAATGAGCTGTATGGCCATATCTGAAATTAATTCCTCATCAGCAGCACTAGCACCCAAACATTTCAAAAAATGATTAGATGCATAAAACCAAACGAAATCCGTATAATCAATAATATCAAATATAGCCAAGGACAAAACTACGATGGAGCCCTAAATGGCCCTAAAAAGGGTACAAAAGCGATTAAATCAATGGAAACAAACCACATCCAATAACCCAAATTTCAATAAACTAAAATATTATTAGAAGACGAGGACAAGGAAATGACCAACATATTTTTGACGTGGGACAGGCGCAAAAATTGTGGTGGGGTTAAACTCGTTTTCTTGGATCCAAACCCTCCCCCTATTTGTGGTGAATGACTGAAAAATAAATACACAAAAAGACTCACAGTAAAAATCAAAATAGAAAAAAATCCAACTTACCAAGACGAGTACCTTTACAATGAAGTACATAAAACATAAAGACAATATACACGGGTACTGTCCTGACAAATACTCGCAGTTACTGGTAGCTAGCTGAGGACATAATTTCCGTTGACTATGATACCAAGCCTTCTTACATATGAAACTTCAATTGAAATACTTCTGAATAGATTTGGTAGAACAACATCATCAATTATGAAAGAAGAACATGATATTGTGCAATGCCAAATACTGCCAATATGAAAAATTGTTTAAATTTAGCTATGGTGTAAAGCATTTAGGAGATGATCAATATTTATGCCAACAAAAACCAGAAGTAAAGATTTAACAACAATGCTGTATTTAAATCATTTATGAATAAGTTTGTTCAACGGATTTATAAGCTTGGAAGGACAATTTTTGAATTAATGCGCTTAGTAAATAATATTGCCATACAAGTTTGGATGTGAAATGCCCTGATGTATAAGAGCCCTGCATGTAAAACCAAATTTTCTTAATAAGTCAAAATATCTATAATAAAATTTAGAGAATGTTTTTATCAATTTAAGATATCTAAACCCTTGATGCAGAAGTTTTTCAGTGAGACAAAGATTTCGGTCGTTGAAGTCAGGAACATCACTACATATTCGTGCATATCGAACAAGTTGTGAAATGAAGACCCCGTAAGAAGGCGCTACCGGAACATCGCCGTCGAGATGGGAACAATTAACTATAGGGAAGGAGAAAGCCCCCCTTTTATCATAAACCTTAGTGTTTAACTTTCCTTGATTTATTGACATATCAAAATCAAGAAAAGGAGTATAATCACTACTGTATTGGATTTATTTAAAGTAAGTTCTGCAGGATAAATTTCATCTGTAAATTTAGAAAATTCAGGTTTATCTAAAGCCAAAATGTCGTCCTAATATCTATATGTATTGTTAAATTTATCCAGTAAATGCTGTTTAGAAGGGTCTTTTTGAATTTTTGCCATGAATTGTGACTCGTAGTATTAAAGAAATAAATCTGCTATGAGAGGTGCACAGTTGGTACCCATAGGAATACCTATATTTTTGCCGATAGACTGTATCACCGAAACGAACAAAAATATTATCAAGAAGAAAATTTAATGCTTTTATCATATAAGTACTTCTTTTTGGACTACTTTTGGATTATGGCTTTCCATTTTATTTAATGCTGCTGATGAGAGGTTGTTCCTTGAAACACGTGTACAGCATAATGAAATGAACTGTTTTTATGCAATTTCGGTATTTTTTGTATTTCAGACGTCCATGTTCATCAATGTATAACAAAAGTATGAAGCAGAATCGGGTGTATCTTTTGTCTTTTGTGACTTTAATTTCTACTTCACCGGGGTAGACCATTAAAATCTTGGATATTATTCCTTGTATGGCACTCGGTAGATGTCCCCAGTAATTGTTTGACTTCCTATTTTGGTATTTGTGGTAATAAGTACTTCTTTTCTGACTATTTTTTGGATTATGGTTTTCCATATTATTTGATTCTTATGTTGCTGATGAGAGGTTACCCCTTGAAACACGTGTACAACATAGCAAAATTTACTGTTTATTATTATACTTTGGTTTTTTGTGATTTTGTAATATTAAGGAAAATACATCGTCTATATATCTGAAGCTGAAATTACACAATTTGATATGTTCAACCGGGCGGATGTCTTATAAGAAGCAGGAGATGCTAACTCTACCGGTGCACCTGATCTCACCTATGTTTTTTTATTGGGTCCGTGTTGTTCATCTTTGTGTGTGTGTGTCTTCATTTTTCTTTTCTGTGCCGTACCCATGTTGTGTCTGTTTTATTTCCCCTTTTTTGTTTCTGGTGTTGCCATTGTCCTTGGATTGTTCGCTTTTGGATCGACGGTACGGTTCTCACTTACATTAAATGACTGGGTTATTTGTTGTTGTTACCTGCGTCACCAACGGTGACCACAGGTCTAGGAGACGTTCTACTCTGTCCGTCCGTCCGTCCGTCACGCTTTGGGGTTACCAAGTTTGTGCAATCTGAAACTCGGACACCTTTAACCCGATACTTCTGAAAATTTGCAGAGTTGTTCTGGGCACATTGAAATGTGCACCTCCCCTTATGGTGAGTTTTGATTAAAAATATGCAAGAAATCCATTATTGAACTTAGTCATTTTTCCATCATATTTTAACATTACAGTATCTGGTTTGTGAAATCTGAACCAGTCACATCTCCGACTAAATACTTCTGAAAGCTTGCATTGTCGTTTGAATACATTGATATGCTTTACATGACATTCTGTTACTTTGAAAGAAAAAAAAAAAAACACTTTTTCAGTTGAACATGAGTGACGGTGACGCAGTTCCAGACATGAAATTGGTCTTGTTTCTGTTGAAAGAGCCCCTGTAAAAACCTTGCTTCAAGTTAAGAAAATTAGAAATAAACCACAAATCTTTTCCTTTGATAATGTTTATAATACTTTAAGGTCACTGTTTTATTGTCCCCCGTCCGTCCGTCTGTCTGTCACACTTTCTTGTGGACACAACTCCTTGGAAACCGTGTATTGGATTTTGTTCAAATTTTGTAGGATTGTTAGCCACTATATGTCCTAGATCATATCGCACCGCCATTTTGATTCGTCAATTTTTATAGGAGTTATGGGACTTTGACGATTTTTAGCAATACTATACAAATGGAGATCTTGTGGACGCAACTCCTCGGAAACCGTGTGTTGGATTTTGATTAAATTTTGTAGGATTGTTAGTCACTATATGTACTAGATCATATCGCACCGCCATTTTGATTCGACAATTTTTATAGGAGTTATGGGACTTTGATTATTTCCACATTGTTATGCAATGGCAAATCTTGTGGACGCAACTCCTCAGAAACCGCTGGTCAGAATTCATTCAAATTTTACAGGATTGTTAGTCACCATTAGTACTAGATCATATCACACAGCCATTTTAATTTGTCAAATTTTGTGGGAGTGTTGGGACTTTGATTATTTCCACATTGCTATACAATGGCAAATCTTGTGGACGCAACTCCTCAGAAACTGATAGTCCGACTTCATTCTAATTATACAGGATTGTTAATCGTTATATGTAATAGATCATATCACATCGCCATTTTGATTTAACAAATTATAAGGGAGTTATTGGACTTTATCGACTTAATGCATACTACAACATAGGGAGACTTTCTGGACACATCTCGTTAGACTCCAATTAAGGGATTTTGCTGAAATTTTGCTTAGCTATTTGCCACCTAATGCAGTTGATCATATCCTGCCGCCATTTTGATTTTCAAAATTTTACATGAGAAATGGGACTTTATTGCGGCGGCGGGGGACATAGCTACGCGTAGCAATCTTGTTGTATTTGGGTTATTCGTCAGTTTGTTTATGTTTTTATTTATTTTTATATGTTTTCAAAATTCTTGACTGTTATCAGTATTGAGGTTACATTATTTGTAGAAATGGCCATCCGCAAAACTCAACTTTACTGGGATTTTGGTATTTTATTGCCTAACAATTTCTGGATCAATGACTTTTCAAGTACGTTAAAACTTACAACATCTAAAGAGGAGAAAAATTGTAAAAAAAATAAGTAAGGGAGAAGCAAGAAGTAAACCGTCAGTCAAACAAAAAAAAAAATCAACACACACACACACACACACACACAATTCGGGACACACATTTACAGACGAACAACACAAACGATACTTAAAACATTACCGATATCGGGTGCATCAGTTGAGTAAGCATTCCCTGCTTCTTATAAGACATCCACATTGTCTCACATGAGGTAATAAAGTCAATATTAGTGGAGGAAAGGAACGAACCTAAGTTGTTTGATTACAGCTGAGATCTGCTGTCATCTGAGAAACAGATATCTCGTATAGGTCCAAAAGTTCTGCATTTGGTGGCTAATGATATTTGTTATTTGAGCTATGTTGAAAGTTTGTACTTGTGTGTATTGTCATTTATTTTATGAAAACCTGATGAATTCATGTACGGAAGCCCATATAGGACCTATCAAATTTTTTTTTGAATTCGTTATAACGAATTCTGGAATTTCTTATAACAAATTTAATTCGTTATAACAAATTTTTGAATTCGTTAAAACAAATTTTTGAATTTGTTATAACGAATTTAATTCGTTATAACAAATTCAAGAATTCGTTATAACAAATTCGAGAATCCGTTATAACAAATTGTAGGATTTGTTATAACAAATTCTAAAGAAAATTGTTTTAACGAATTTTTGAAATTGTGAGAACAGAATGAAAAAACTGAAATAACAAATTTCTGAATTCGTTATAACAAATTTTGAAATCTGTGACATCAAGATGTAAAATCTGTTATTACGAATTCATAAAGTTGTAAACTATGGCAAGCTAGAGTCACAAAAATTGAGAAAACCGGTGTCTCATCGAGATATGGAGGTTCTCTCTGTCGAAATACCCATCATTTCTGGCTATTCCTTCATGTAAGAGATCATGAAAATGACAAGTGCAGAATTTAGGAGTAAAAATGCGTAGAACTGCAGAGAATCAAAGAGAATCTTTTAGCAAGTTGGATATAGTAGGACGAAATTCCGCGAAGATTTGCGGAAAATCTCTCATGCAGTCTAATACAAAGGTTTCTCAGTAGAGAATGGCGAAGAATCGTTCAGTAGTCAAATAAAAGCTTTATGGTGAATTGCAGACAATCCCATGCAGTTTATTATTAAAGAAAAACTTTATGTAGATTGTGGAAAATCTTTCAGTAGTCTAACTCTATGTAGATTGTGGAAAATCTTTCAGTAGTCTAATACTTAGGAAAAAGTTTGATGAAAATTGCGGAGAATCTTTCAGTAGTCTTCTACTAAGAAAGTAGTTTGCGGAGAATTGCGCAGAATCTTTCATTAGTCTAATACTTAGGAAAAAAGTCTGCGGAGAATCTTTCAGTAGTCTAATACTTGGGAAAAAAAAATGGGGGAGAATTGTGAAAATCTTTAAGTAGTCTATGGTTAGGAAAAGTTGGCTGAGAATTGCGGACAATCTTTCAGTACTCCAATACTTAGGAAAAAGATGGCGGAAAATTGCGCAGAATCTTTCAGTAGTCTAATACTTGGGAAAAAAGTTGCGGAAAATTGCGGAGAATCTTTCAGAAGTCTATGCTTAGGAAAAGTTTGCGGAGAATTGCAAAGAATCTTTTAGTAGTCTTATAGTTAGGAAAAAGTTTGTGGAGAATTGCTAAAAATCTTCCAGTAGTCAAAGACTTAGGAAATACTTTGCGGAGAATCTTCCAGAGAATTGAGGAGTATCTTTCAGTAGTTAAAGACTTAGGAAATAGTATGGCAGAGAATCTTTCTTTCGGTAGTCTAAGACTTAGCAAAATACTTAGGAAAAAATTTGTAGAGAATTGCGGGGAATCTTTCAGTAGTCAAAGACTTGCGAAAAAGTTTGCGGAGAATCTTTCAGTAGGCTGATACTTAGGAAAAGTATTGCGAAAAATTGCGGAGAATCCTTCAGTCTTCAACTTCTAAGGAAAAGGTTTGCAGAGAATTAGGGAAATCTTCTTAGCAGTCTAAATTTAGGGGAAAGTTAGCGGAGAAGTGCGGATTATCTTTCAGGAGTCAAATTTAGGAAAAAGTATGCAGAGAATTGCGGATATTCTCCCAAACAGTCTAATACTTAGGGAAAAGTCAACAGGGAACTGCGGAAAATCTCCCAAGCAGTCTTATACTTAGGCGAAAGGTCAGCTGTGTCAAAGACTTACGAAAAAGTTTGCGGAGAATCTTTCAGTAGTCTAATACTTAGAAAAAAGTTTTCAGAGAATTTCAGAAAATCTTTCAGTAGTCTTCTACTAGGAAAGCATTAGCAGAGAGTTGAGGAGAATCTTGCAGTAGTCTAATACTTAGGAAAATATTTGCAGACAATTACAGAGATTTACGGCAGTTTAATACTTTGGAAAAAATTGCGGACAACTGCGGAAATTCTTTCAGTAGTCTAATACTCATAAAAAAATGTTTGCGGAGAATTGCGGAGATTCTTTTAGTGTCTTCTAAATAGGAAAAAGTTTGCGTAGAATTGTGGAGATTCTTTCAGTCCTCTACTACTTGAGAAAAGGTTTTCGGAGAATGGCGGAGATTCTGTCATCTGTTTGTAGTTTAATACTTAAGAAAAAGTTTGCGGAGATTTACGGAAAATCTTCAAAGCAGTCTAAAAGGGAAAGATCTGTTGTCATCTGGGAAACAGATATCTAATAGTGGTCCATAAGATGGTGATTTCGACCGTAAAACTTGTTGAGGAATGACTTCAAGATTTGGGTAACATACCCTTGTTTACGTAGTCTATTTTTGAGCAACCGGGCTCTATCAATATAGTCACTGTGTCGACCACAAGCTCTTAAATAGCGAATGAGCTGGGAGATGTAAACTCCGTTTGCAGGCGCTGTTGGGATGATGCTAAGAAGAAAAGGGAAGTTGACAATTCGAAAAGTGAATGGAAGTCTAGGAATGAGGCCAATGTGGAAGTGTCTGTAGTATCCTTAATTTCGAGCTCTTTTGGATTGATCAGATGAAGAAAATTACCAAAGCGAGGGTTGTTTAGTGACAAAATATCATCTACATAACGGAAGCTAAAATTAAAAGATTCGGACAGTTTTTTATCTTTAATTTCAAGAAACCCTTCGAGCCTTCAGCCTCATAAGAGTGGAGAAACAGATCGGCTAGGAGAGGTGCACAGTTTGCGCCCATAGGAATTCCAATAGTCTGATGAAAAACAAATCCTCCAAACTGGACAAACATATTGTCGATCAGAAACACTAACATTTTAATTACATCTTCCTCTGTATATTTTTCTCCGATTCGGAGTCATTTTTCACAAAGTAGGCTTGTTCTCTACCTAGAACAATGTACCTATATCTTCGTTCACCGTTCTTACAAGAGAAACATCTATGAATTAAACCTTTCAGTCGAGATGTTAGTTGTTCATGTGGAATGGTGGTGTAAAGTGTGGAGAAGTCGAAAGTTTAAATGCTGTTACAGTGTGATAATAATCTAGAGTTTAAGATGTCAAGTAGATCTTTGGAGTTTTTCAAAATCCACATGTCATTTTCAGCGCTGCTTGAAAAGCAGTTATTACAGTGTTTTTGGAGGCCCTCTTTAACCTCGAGATATTCGTATTTTTTCTACCAATATAATCAAATCTGAATTTCCTCTGAATAATTTGAAATGTGCATTTCAAATATTTTTGTGAAAATTTGGATGCTAAACAAATATATCAATTAGACCAGATAAAAATAATCAAATATCAGATTCTGTACGTGAACCTGTGTTAGTGGTAAGCAATTGCCACATGCGAAAAACCATTGGTTGGGCAAAAGAATTTTATCAGTGAATAGCCACATTGGAGATTGTTTTGTTGCCGTCGGACTAAATAATTGGTGATTATTGGAAATCTAAATGTTAGATCCAAAGTAGGAGTAGTTGAAAAATGACAATTCTGCCGCACCTACTCTTTTCAAGGGGACATCTTGCATATGACCCCAACCCCGACGGCCAGATACAAACGGATGATATTCCTGTTGGGCATAGGATAAATATAAGAAATATAACTTTCATACACAATGGATTCGTTGAAGTCTTCCAAGACGACTTCATCAGCGAAGATGCCTTTTAGAAGGTGCAGGACTAAAATTAGAAAGCCCTCAAATGGAAGGACTTGCCCACAGGGTTGGTCTATAAGATCTTGGAAGCGGCAGAAGTGGAAGGAAAATTTGGCAAAAGCAAACTTCTTATTCTGAAAAATCGAGAAGGGGAGACCACCAAGGTATTGGCCTGCTCAACGCTCAACAAAGAAAAGGGTCCCTTGCAAGGAGCTTTCGTTCAGAGGACCGGATTCAAGCTGAGCAAGAAATCTAACCAGCAGTACCTCTCATCGGATCTGGTAAGGAAGTAAAAAAATACCAGAGGCCTAGGGGTAAGAGCGCAAAATTTCTCAATCCAAAGCGGATTGGGATTTTTTTTTGTGTTTGATCTGGAGGGTTCGGGAATGAGCGGAAAGAGTGGCATGGCCGGCCGAGATGCGATTGGAAGAACCCTCCCCTAAGGCTCATGCGCATTCAATTCTTCACTAATTGGGATAGAAGGTTGACGAAGCTGATCCTTCTCATAATAATTTTTAGGCAGACTGCAAGAGCAGCGTCTTCACCTGCCAGCTGGGACCTATATGTTTTGGCTAATCGCACGGTATCACAATGCTTCTTCTTCATCTTTGCGTCTTGGCGTGATATCAAGGACAGGACCATACTTCCCGTGGCACATAAGCAGGCGAGGGAACCCAGGGGCATGGATGCCACAGCACCCACATCGGTCAGAGTTTACCCATCGTACCACTGGTCAGCAATAGAATGCCCACGGAGAATCCACCCAGGGCAATGAAGATGACCTTATCTAGTCGGTTATGGATCTTCAATGCATGCTCATATCTCTGGATTTCTGCAATGAACTCCTCTTCAATGCAAGCAATTTTACTGGCATCTACTCGGTCCATTTATTTATAGGAGTATGCCTAGCAGGGGGATATTCTTGAAGGGGCTATTAGGGCCAAGGATCAATCCACTACCGTCGTAGAGCCGACTTCCACTCTTCAAGTACAATCCATCGCCGAAAGTATTGGGCAATGTACTTGGGTTGAGATGCAGACCACGACTCTGGGGTTTCACGCAGCATACTTTTCCACCTTTCTTGAGAAATAATCCGGATCCCACAGCTTTTTGGATGCCTGCACTACCCAAACAGCTCAAGGCACCAAAACCAAAAGCAGGGAACTCGCTTTTGGCTAGCATAGGTAGCGCAGCAGAGGCGAAACCTGCAAGCTTGGGGAGAAATCCACCTTCCTTTACGTTATACCCCACCTGCTTCGGGCTCATCTCCAAGACTATACCACCCTTACCACTCTGCAAGAGCTTGGTGATGGGCTGGATTTGCCGTTAAATGAGGAGCATCTGATGCCCGCCAGATAGGTTGGCATGCAGCAATCGGACGCTCATGGAGCATCCCTTCTTTGTCGCACGCTGGATCTTCTCTGTCTGACCCTTCGTCAGGTTGAGACCGTACTTTTGATAATCCATTTATTTATAACTCTTGCAGATGGAAGCGGATTGTGACATGCTTCCCTCGCAGATCGATGGGGCGACCGTCTTGATCGGCCAGCTAGGTTTGCATGAGGTTGATAGTCCTCAGGGTCACCGGTAAATAGACCAGATTTTTGGGGGCCTGGATGATCTTCATCCCCGCTATCGACCCCGGGAAAAAGCTTTAGATGGTGAACTGCTGGGTCCCATTGACCTAACTGCCGTGGATGATATCGCTATTCACGAAAATACTTTTGATGCTGATGAAATCGACGATATGCTCACCCTCCACGTACCCGTTCGTGCTCCGGTCATAGATATACGTCCTGCGATCGAATCAAAACACCGTATATAGGCTATTGGGCACATCGAAATCCACTTGGTAGCTTCTGGCAAGGGTAAGTGTGTTCTCAGAGACGCGCGATTTGGATCGAGAAGGATCTCGGCTTTGTGTTTGCTGAGCCGTATTTGCCGTTGAATTTCATCGTTGATATCGTCGATGCCGTATGAGCTGGTGCTCAGGGTGATGGAAAACAAGTGGGCGCAATCGTCTTGGGAGTAGCGGAAGGAATTATTTCCGGCATGGATATTGGAGATGGAGTAGTACATCTCCAGATTCATGAGGACCATCTCGTAAGATTTTCTTCGCGCAGTTGGAGGGGTGTGTTGAAGCGGGTCAAGATCTGGCTATCATCCCTAGAGACGATAAAGGAGAACCCATGCTTGGGTTCGGTAATGGTGCCGATTTTCCGTAAAAATGAAGCGTCCATTTATCTAACTCTCCTCAGAAGTCGACGGTCATCTTCTGGCCATCGGATTCGAACTGGAGAATTCGATCGGAGATGACTAGGGCGAAGGCTTCGGCATTGGAAGGGACTTTGCGCTCGAAGTCGGCGCGGATCTGGATATCCACGGTCGACTCTTTCAACCACTCGGACTGATGACTCACGTCGATGACGAATAAGGGATAGAGATCGATTGAGTCGGAGGGGTTGACACCACCATTGCTCAGCAGACTTTCCATGCGGTAGAATTTCTTGAGGAATTCGGCCACCTCCTTATGGACTCTAGCGTAGCGACCCTGCATTGGGTGAAACAAGCATTGAAATCCAAGGCGGGATAGAGATTGGCATTGAGGGTCACGTGGATATTTTGCAATCGGCAGTGGTCGAAGACGGCGGCATTAAGCGTCTGATTGTTTCTCATATCCGTCTGGAAGGCGACGATGATCCATCGAGGTTTCTCACACCCGCTCTTATAGCGGCTAGACGCCAGTGAAATTGCGAGGTCTTGGGCACGGCGATGGAATCGCACTGCCTCATGTGAAATCCGCAATCGATTTTGGTCTTGCTCTGGATGGTCTTATAGAGTCGCAGCTTCTTTTCGTCGGAAGGAGTGACGTGGGGAACGAACCAGGAAACCTTGCTCAAGACGACTTTGGCCACGTCGTTGACGGCGGCAGCTCTCAGTACCGCATTGGTATCCGAATTTGCGCACCAGGGAGAGTTCGGGTTTGAATCCATTGACGATTTTATCATAATTCTCGCCAAAGCCGAAGACGTGCTTGAGGGGAATGGAGAAGGATAACGATCCCCTACTGGTTGGCTTGGCGATATACCCGTGGCGTGCTGCGAAATCAACGTTATCTGCCTCAGCCTCTTCCGTGGAATCCTTGAACTATAACTGGTTGAGGCTTTACGATTTAGAGAAGTCGTCGAGGTAGGTCAGCATCCCCAAGATGGTGGTGGCGATTTTGGGGTCGTTGAGGATCTCAATCTGCTGGCCAGAGAGTCGGTAGGTGATGTTACGAAAGAGATACATGGTACCGTTATGGACGAGCGATACTAGATAAGCGTCAGCGTAGGCGGTCCCATCGTTCTTCAGGATTCGGCATTCGATTAAGAGAAAGCCCTCGGCTGGATTAAGGAAGAGATCCTGGGTCTTGATTTTGATACGGATCTATGCACCGGCGTTTTTTGCATAGCCCCGGCTTGAGGTTTGTATTCGTGAACCAGATACTTCTAGAGACTTTCGTCAAAAGTCAATCTTTCGGTGATAGTAAGCATATCGGCCATCATGTATATTTATTTATAGCGCTTGACGAAGTCGAGGATGGTTGCGATGCCGTCATCCGAGATGAGATTATTGAGGCGGACGTCCTGCTGCGGGGTCCTCGTGGTCTTGGCTGCGGGTGGTGCTGGTGTCGTCCTTTTGCGGATCACTCGATGAACGACGTTGGCCATGGCTTTCGTTGCTCCTTTCTCCAAACCTTTTAGGGCTGCATTGGAAGCAGCGCTTACGGCCGTGCTTCCCATAATCTTCGCGGCGGAAGAGGTCAATACTTGTCCGGTCAGACTGGCGATGGTATCAAATAGTCCTCGCCCCCACCCCCCTCCCCCCTCCACGACTGCATATCTCCGGCGATAACCGTGATTCACTACTAAAGGCATCGTACATTTATTTAAAGGAGCTTTCGATGCAGCTTCCCGTACTCCTCTTTCCTGATATGGTTGGATTTCATTATGGCGTCGAGGATTGCCACGATTTCGTTGTGCACCCCATAATTACCAGCTTGGAAGGCGGCGGCGCAAAGATCGAGACGATCCAGAAACTGGTCCACACTTGGGAAGAAAGACGGTTCTCACCCCACTCCCATACTTATCTTGCTAATGGAGGTACGAGACGATCTCCTTCAATTTCTTATTATTGCTAGCCTGATGGTTTTGCGAGAGTGCAGAATTACCTTGGTACATGGCACTCAATTCTCGTTCATTGTAGGATATCGCCATAAGTATTCAGGTCGTCAACCTCGAAATGTTCGGGATGCTTCATGACCATGAGCTCCCATAGGCCGGGGTACCCCCTTTAGCGCTCGCCGTCGACGAAGATATCGTCACCATCGAAAGTGACGGATAGACTCCAGATCACGATTGCACCGTCTTCCACTCGCAATCCAAGGTATGATTGGCTTTGGGAGTCATACTGAGCTGAAGATAGTGGGTTGCTCGCGGACCGAGGTTGTTAGTCAGTGCTTGCTCGATGGGTAGTTGATCGTCGTCGTCCTCGAGGGCAGGAAGAAGTGCAGGCACAGGGGCGGGTAGGGCGAGTTGGAGATCATCGATCTTTTCGGTGATGTGGGAAGCGGTCTCCTTTTGCGTCTCGACCATGGACTTGAATATCTTGCAAAGGTCGCCACTGGGTCCGATCTTATCCAAACGACGCTGCATATCGTTAACCTGGATACTACGCTTGGTCTCCTGCAGGTCCCCACCAAGCGCCTCACGCTGCTTAGGATCGGTGATCTTGATGAACGTCATTTTATTTATAGCATCTCGAACGCCCCTAAGCGTTGAACGAATGCGTAGGAAATAGCTTCGAATGCCTCCAGCATTAATCGCTAAGCGATATGGATGGGTACGTGCATTTTTGGCCACGAACGATCTTGATGCAGCACTGGGTTCCGGGCGGTGGCCTAGGTTTTCGGCGGGAGTGGGAATTATAGGGCCTTCGCTCGAAATCCTGATCGTCGATGCGCTGAGCGTACCTTTCGGCACTGCATCTACTGCATCTATATCCTGGATCCGTACCGTAGGTAAGTACTCGCTTCCACTGGTGCTCACACTCAGGGGTTGGTCCTCGAGATTTGGAAACATTCTCGAATTCCTGATCCAAGGCCCGTTAATTTTTCAGGAAAAATTTGTGTAAATGATTCGTTCTTTATCTTATGCTCGATAGAACTCATCCAGATTGCATCGATTCTTTCAAGCCGTCCTGGGGCTCATGAGATTGATGGTCATAAATCCGCGAGGCTTGGCCAAAGAGCGGTTGCATAGGGTATTGAACTGAGCCGGAGTGAGACCGCTGCAATGGTCCCGGCGGATATGATCGCAATTCTTTGCATCCTGTTAGAAGAGTAAGATGAAGTTGGCATTCTTCCGGATCGATTGCCGCGGGAGCTTGAAGTAATTTTGGCACAGATAGAAGCAATCCACGTTATTATGACGACCACGCACGCAGTAATCTTTGCACTTGCTCTGCTTGTTCAGCATCAATTCGTCGAAGACCATGAGATTCTTGCAAAAGGAGTCAAGGTCGAAGTCGCAAGGGTCGGGCACGTTGCTTACTTGCTCGAAGAAATGTTCGATACCACTTGGTCTAGGCGGTGGCTTCATCACGTCAACCACGCCGATCAAGGAATGCAGATAATATCCCTTGATGGAAAGAAGGTCGCGGATATCGTCTTTAGGAAATCCTTTCCCCAGCGCCCGCTTCAGCAGCTAGCAAATGGGCTGGTTGAGTGATTTTCCAAAAACGTAGAGTCGATCGTAGTCGAGCCATCCGTCGAGCAGGAGGAGGTTATTCAGAAGCGTCGTCTTGCCGCAGTCCGATTTCCCGATGATCAGACCTCGGATGGATCGCTGCGGGAGCAAAAAGTGGTTATGCCTACTAGTACTCGCGGTAGGCTCATCGTACGTAAGGTTTTCAACGTCCATTTATCTATATAAAATGGCAATGTGTACTGCTAGAAATGCAAATGTAAGACGGCGATAAAAGGTTTGGGCGAGGAAGTGACCAGAAATTGGCAGCGACGGAGATTGGGACCTGTGCCGTTTGCGGCTCCAAGAAGTCCTAATTTATCGCTGCGTCAGGCGCTGGGCTCTGGAATAAGATGCTCAATCACATGCCTTTTGAAATTTGACCATAATCCTTCCCTTACTATCATCCTTGCCCTTACTTTTTATATAGCCCTATAGCCCTTTCACTTAATTTTAACCTAAATTCTTTTTATGCCCATCATCAAAACTATACCCCTGACTATAACTCTAACCCTTTCCATGACTATTACTCTAACCCTTTCCATGAATATAATCCTAACCCTTTCCCAAATATAACTCTGACACTATCACTGACTATAGCCCTAACCATTTCCCTAAATATCACTCTAACCCTTTCCCTGACTATAACTCTAATCCTTATCATGACTATAATCCTAAACCTTTCCCCAAATATATAACCCTGATACTTTTCCTGACTATAACCCTATCCATTTCCCTAAATATTACCCTAACCCTTTTCCTGACTATAACTCTAACCGTTTTCCCTAATTTTAACTCTAACACTTTCCATGCTTATTAACCCTAACCATTTCCCTAAATATAACCCTTACCCTTTCTATAACTCTAACCCTATCCCTGACTATAACTCTAACCATTTCCCTAAATATAACCCTTACCCTTTCACTGATTATAACCCTAACCATTTCCTTAAATATAACTGTAATCGTTTCCATGACTATAATTCTAACCCTTTCGATGACTATAATGCTAACCATTTCCCTAAATATAACCCTTACCCTTTCCCTTTCTATAAACCTTTCCTGACTATTACCCTAACCATTTCTCTAAATATAACCCTAACCATTTACCTAAATATAACCCTTACACTTTCTCTTGACTATAACCATGATAATCCTAACTATTCCCCTGACTATAGCCATTAACTTTCCGTTAATAATTATCCCAAACTCCTTCCCTGAACATAACATCAACCCTTTTCCTTAATATAACCCTTTCCCTCACTATAAACCTAGCCCTTATTCTGACTGCAACCCTAACCCTTTTCCTTAATATAACCCTTTACACCATTTAAAATCTAATGTTTTCCTTGAATATAACCATAGCCCTTTCCCTGAATTTAATCAAGTCCATTCTGTTAAATTACCCTGCCTTTTATCTTATATATAAGCATTCTTTATCATAAGTATTAGACTGTTTGGGATATTCTCCGTAATTCTCTGCTGACCTTTTCCTGAGTGTGAGACTGCTTGGTAGATTTTACACAAATACCGAGTTGATTTTTGGACCACTTCTGATATTCTTCACCTTTTCTTAAGTATTAGATGACTTACAGATTCTCTGCAATTCTTCGCCGGACTTTTGCCCAAGCATAAGACTGATTGGGAGATTCTCGGCAAATTCTCTGTGGACTTTTCTTACTAACAGACTGCTGAGAAGATTCTCCGTAATTCTCTGATGCCCTTTTCCTACATATAAGGCACTGGTTTGGAGATTCCCAGCAATTCATCGCAAACTTTTCTAAAGTATTTGACCACTAAGAGAGGCACCCTAAGAGATTCTCCGCTGACACTTTCTTATGTATTATACTGCCTTGGAGATTTTCCACAATTCGCTGCCAACTTTCTTCAAGTATATACTGCTTGAAATATTCTCTGCAATTCTCAAACGACTTTTTTCTAAGTATCAGAAAACCGAAAGATTCTCCGCAATTTTTCATTGACCTTTTCCTAAGTATAAGATTGCTTTGGAGATTCACAATTCTCCTCTTACTTTTTTCAGTAGATAGGTATAATGCATAGGAGATTTTTTTGTTAGTATTTGTTAGTATTTTTTGTTAGTATTTTTCATGATCTCTCGTCAAAATACTAGATTTGTCTTTCGAAATAGTAAATTTCTGGCCAAAAACCCTAATTTTTTCGAGATCGAAATTCGTATGAAATTTGGGATTTTAATTACCGATCGTTATATCGCTAAAAGTCTCGGTCGTTGCTAAGAAGCATAATTTAAAGCTGTTGTCCTAAAAAAAAAAAAAAAAAAAAAAAAAAAAAAAAAAAAAAAAAAAAAAAAAAAAAAAAAAAAAAAAAAAAAAAAAAAAAAAAAAAAAAAAAAAAAAAAACAATAGTTGTTTTTTAGTCAAGAGTCATCCAGGCACTAATATGATTTGGGGGATTTGATGTCATAAAACCTAATAACTGAATCATTGAGGAAATCTAATTTGTTCAAATTTCGTTTAATTTTTTACTGCTTTTAGAATATCTTAAGAGGGTAGACCTGGGAAAGTAGGAGATAACTCTGTTTCTCACTTTTTTTATTACTTACACAAACAAATAGAATCATTACAATAGCTATTATCAAAATTTTGAAATTGTAAAAATTTTTCCACACAGCAAATAATAATTAATTTTGTCATGAAAACAAATACCCGACATCCAGTTATTTATAATTAGTCAATTTTACTTTACATTTTCGCAATGCTGTCCAAAGACAATATATGTAAAAGTCAGATTTCTTCCAAGGGAGGTAATTTATAGCACAGATTCAGCAATTTTATTGATTTTTACCCACTATATTCTAAATTTAGAAAAAAATGGGACGGTAGAATTTTCTTAAATTCTAATATAGCTTACATATACTAATATTCTTTCTATTTTTAGTTTTTGGTGAAAATTAAACGACAGAATTTTTTACAAGAAGTGTTTAATAGTGATCAAAATAGAGTAAAAATTTCAGCCTATATTATTCAGAACATTCATGTATTTCAGTTCAAACTAGTTATATTTACTATCATTATTCATGTTTACTTTTACACATGTCTAAACTACAGAATTTTGCATTTGAAATAATTTAAATCAAATGCAAATTTAATTAGAGACAATTTTATACACCACAATGAAGTCCTGAACGGACCAAATAATATGAGGAAACACGGTATCTTTCATGATTACTAGACATAAAACTGGACGGTAAAATTGTTGAAAATTGCTGAAAGTTGACATGAACATGTTTTGTTTTAATACTGAAAATATTAAGAAAATTAAACGAGTGGAAAATTTTAGGCTTGTCAAGGTCTACTCCCTTTAGTGCAATGTGAAGCCGAACGTTGAATGTCAGTTAAAAAGGTGTGTTTTAACACTGAATAAGATGTTGGATTACATGTTCCTACTAATCGAACCATTTTTTTACTAGGCCCAAGCTCTCAGTGGGATGAAACTTAGAAATTTAACGGGCTTACACAATGAAATCCTACAAGAAACTTAATCTGATGGTTTTGACACTATATTTCATCTCTTGTCGTGAATGGTTAAAATAAGGAAACATCTCGAAGAAATTGCATAATAAATATGATAATAAAACAACAAAGTTGAAAGTTGTACGGAAAAATGCCATGACAATATAAACTATATCATAGCACGGAACCAGAGATGTAATTATATGTCTCTGACGGAACTGAAGAAAAGAAAGTTTACATTTAACTTGGAATATTAATATTGAAAGTGTACGATGTGACATTGATCCAAACGTTATCAGCAAAATAGCGCAGCGGTATTCTCAACAAAGGTTTTTGACCGTCATTTAATCTCCTATTGAAGGAAAAAATATAAACCATAATAGCACATTGTCATGTTAATTATTATTGGTAAGTAAAATTAGATTGCTAAAATGGTAATTATGGAAAGATGCAAGCTCAAATGCCGAAAGATATCGTGATATTCAAACCAAACATGTAAAAATCATGTCAATATTTAAATTTCCACTATACTTATGTTCATTATATCACATCAATAATGGCTTATCAGAGTTCTGTGTGAAAATGAATTTGACGATCATACACTTGAACGTCGGTATTTACCTATTTGACATGTAAAGCGATGTCAAAAATTCAAACGACATCGGCAATTGATCGCATCTTGTACATGTAGTCTTCGCATGGAATATAATTACAGACCTTTGAAAATGATAGACGCTCCATTTTTGCCTCATAATCATATTTTTTCTTTAGCTTAGATAGGTAGAATTTATATTTTGATCTAAGTTGCTTGTCAAAGTGTCAAGTAATAAAATACAATCCGTAGTCAAACGCAGCTGCTTATTCGTATTAACCCCAAAAAACCTCCAATAATTTAGGTTTAAAGGAAAAACATACAGAGTACTACAATCGACTCAATCATTCAGTTTAGAAAAAAAAAGGACGTACATACTTATAGATTATTGTACGGCATTTTTCATATCAATCCTTTTAACAGCCCAAGATCGTGGGTCGTGATATCAACCCGAGGGATGATTTTTAACCGAGGGCTGATGAAGGATGTGATATGAAAAATGACATGTGATGATACTTTAATCATATACTTCAACTGCAAAAGAAATTTTCAGCTAAAAATAAATTCATGCTTATAAAAGGCAGTATTAGTATTTTGTTATCATACTTTATTTGATATGACATTATCGTGTGCAATGTTTATCGTTTTACGTAAAAAACACGAACTTGTGTGTGATAAAGCTTCCGAGTTGTGACGGAAAGCATGCCATAATTACCGGAAGCAGTTGACAACGATGTCATATCAGCCCGCCTCGTCAATTTTTGTTAAAATAATCTTGTTTTATCTAGGGGTAAAAATTTAATTATATTTTAACTAAGTATATGGTAAAACAATTTATTCTCCAGGAAAATCCATACAAGAAATTTTGGATATACTAAATTTTCAAATGTTGGCTTTTTTAACCAGCACTTAAACATTGGACGATTGGACTTCTCATACTTTCTAACCCCAGCTTTTACTTATTGCAAGAAACTGAGTTAAAGAAATGACAAGTGTTTGTAAACAAAAAATAAGAACAATAATCAGATGAAATACAGAAAGGTCATTCCCTAGGAAAGGAGAAAGACCTTAATCATAATAATCAGAAAAAATACAGAAAGGTCTTTCCCTTGGAAAGGTGAAAGACCTTGACAATAATTAAACTAATAATAATCAAACGAAATACTGAAAGGTCTTTCCATTTGAAAGGAAAAAAGACCTTAATAATCAGAAGAAATACAGAAAGGTCTTTCTTTTGGTAAGGGGAAAGATCTTAATAATCAGAAGCAATACAGAAAGGTCTTTCACTTGGAAAGGGGAAAAACCTTAATTAGTTACTTTTTGATAGGTGCTCCCTTGGAGAGCCTCTTGTCGAATAGACAATGCTAAGTCGTTATCACACAAGAAAACAAGATATATCATCAAACTGCTTTAGAAATACAAATTATTTAAATGTTTGGCCTCAATTTAAACTATTCGTATCTTTATTAGTATCTTTATTTGATGTATCGTATTTTAAATGTTTTGATATGCCCCTGCTTATATTTACAATTTTTTGTTATCATTTACAATGTCATTTTAAAATTGTATTCGCTTTATAGTGAATATTTCCTTTACGAGTGCATTAAAAGTGACTTCCTAGTAATCTTCAGTTGTTTGCAAAAATCAATATCTTATTTCTAAGATAATTTTTTTATTACGTTTTTGTTTTTCAAATTTGGAAATTTCAGCGAAAATGAAGGTAATGTAAATTCACGACCGGATTTATACCAAAGGTGTTATCTGTTTATAGCTAAAATGAAACAGGCAATACAAATATGCTGTGCAGATAACTTATTGTATGCAACACTTCTATTTCTATTTGATATTTGATTTTGGAATAATTAACCATTGACCGAAAAATTGTAATTCTTATTTCAGAATTTAGGCAAAAAATTGCCAAAGACTGGCAAAAATAGACTTCACCCCCCTTTATTTCTGAAATTCCGTCCCTTTTTGAAGTTTTGATCCGCCGGTGTTAATTATGATCCGATGTCTAATCTGATTTACATTAGTAATTCACTTACCACTTGCAGATGTTTTTAAAACTAAAATTTATGCTCACTACGATATTTTTAGTCTCCTTCGGGACGATTACAGTGAATGCCAACTTTATACAACTTTGTACTGTGATTTCAGCTAGTATATTTGGAGTACTGCGCATGACATATATCATAATTGATAATTAAACATGGAAGAGAATTGAAATTTTTTATCATTTTAACTGTTAATTTATTGCATAATTGCAAATATAAGACGGCTGTTTTATTTAGAAGGATTACATACCTAAAATGAATATCGAAGCAACAACAATTTTTTACCAAAAATAAATTTCAATATGAGGATCACGTACAGACAGAGAACGTATATGACGAAAAGAAACAAACAGCACATAGTACAAAAATAAAACCCTAACAGTGTGAGCATTTACAAAAACAAGAATGTCATCGCGTGCTCCGGAAAGGTAACCATAAGCTCCTTCACTAGTGACAACCCTTTACACTGAAACTGACATGTCCGGTATGACGCCAGTAATAAGTGGGATCTATTGAATGATGTCCATCTTCATTTGCGATATAGACGCATTGTAACGATCCATCAAATCGTGATGACCATAAAAAACCATAAAATAAATAACTTTTTTAACGATAAGACATTTTATTCGTTCAGCTAGACGAAAAATGTCATCATTTGATTTCATTATTCATGTTGTGGACTTGCTTGATTTCAACCAAAGATGAAGACACTGATCTCCCATCCTTGTCCTGGGTACCAAAATTACGCAAATGCCAATACAAACAACGGTACATCTCTTGATATGCAAAATGTTCTACAAAACATCCTTCTAAGCTTTTAAAATCCATCTTGATAGCCGTTAAAGAGGGCCCTCAAAAATACTATGATACTAGCTTTTCAAGAAGTGGTGTAAATGAAATCTGGATATTAAAAAACACTTATGATCTGTTTGACATCCTAAAATCAAGATCATTATCACATAATACATTTTCTGACAACATTCCATTTTTCCACACTGTATACCACGCTTCCTCATTATAAACTAAAATAATAAATGAAAGTTATCATTCAAAACGCTTTTGCCCATTAAAAAATTGTTGGACTAGGTTATAGAACTTTTTCAAAATCCAATTTAAAAGGAAAAGCATGCTACGATGAAAAACAGGTGTGCAGTGTGCTTCATTTTCTAATTTGTAATATATTTGTCACATTTGGAAGTGCTTTTTTTTCAACAGCAAGTTGGCATACCATTGGGCATTATTGTGCTCCTGTTTTATATTCTTACGAGACTGAATTTCTTGAGAGACTCGACTTCACTGTAACTAGTAACCATATATTAAAAAATGACAAAGCCCAAACCCAAAACCCCAAGCACAAAAACAAAAAAAGACTGCCTACAAGTTGATCCATTCAATAATACAACTGAGAAAAATTATATTTCTCCGTACAAAGTATCAAAAGTTTCAAGGAAGTGCAGGTTACTGTTCATATCATCATTGGTACCGTTGCATTATGGGAAGGATAGCACTGCCTAATCAAGGATTAACTTTTAATCACTTGATTAGCTAATGCAATGATTAGAAAAAGTTCAGCAACAAATTCTAATCATTGCATTAGCTAATCATATGATTAGCAGTTAATCGCATGATTAGTGCTAATCACTTGATTAGTTTAATCACAAGTTGAACAACGGACCCCAGGTGATCAAGAAACTAACGAGAAGGTTCACTATATCTGATTCTAAAATGCCCTGCATTACTATTTCGTATATTTACTCGAAACTTAAAGTTCCGGTTTCGCAGTGAAAAATCATAACGTTTTCAAACATAAGACGGACTCTAATTTATGGGGATAAAAACAAGAACAAACAAACAAGCAAACAAACAAAAAAATATTGGTTCTTTCTTGTTCACAGAGTAACACAAAACGATTAAAATGACATTTACAAAATCAAAGACAAGATTTAGTCTTTTTCGCTCACCTGACTATGCCAGGTTGAGCTTTTGCCATTACTTGCGTCCGTCGTCCGTCCGTCCGTCGTAAACTTTTCATTCAAACACCTTCTCCTCTGAAACCTATGGGCCAGTTGGAACCAAATTTGGTCACAATATTCCTTAGGTGGATCTGGACCGAAAAGGTATTTACTATTTCGACGATCCAGTACACAGAACCAATAACTTACAAGATGACGGATTTGAATAACCAGCCAATAGAAGGAAGCTTTTACGAACAAGAACTCCAGAAGACAGATCAAGAGACATACAGAATAGAAAAGATTATCAGACGTGATCACAAAAATAGAAGAGTATTTGTTAAATGGAAAGGGTATTCAAACGACTTTAACTCCTGGATTCCGATGTCGGACTTGCAGTCTCTGCGATAGTCTTATACTTCTCGAGTCTTTAGTACTTCTAGTAAATCTCTGGACAGTACAAATGTACGATCCTTTTTTTCTCTTGAATATTTACTATATCGAAAACTCCGTTTGGCAGTTTATCATATAAATTACACTAAAACTTAATTTCGACTTCGATTACATTTAGTGAGGTCATTGGAGATTCCGGTTGGGGCTATAACTCCAAAGAATATTTCGTCGTTCTTTTCAAACGTCTGACTCATTTTTATCTCAAATTGATTATGACCACCGATGGATTTCCTAGCCTCTAGAATTTCGGTGCTAGTTGTTGGTGTCGTACCTTTTTTGTAACATGAGATGTACGGAGGAGTGTCTACGGCAGTGCCTACGGCAGTATCTTCTCTTATACCCCCGATGCACAAACGGATAGTAAATGTGGGTGTACACTTATCCTTGAATTTTATCCACTGCTGAAACCCATTCCCGGGTGAGTGTAAGATCTTCCCGTTTATAACAAATGGTTTATCAGTGCACTGGCGAAGCCACTGGAAGCCCAATCGGTATCGGAGATACACGAGGAGCAATAGGGTACGTAGACATACCGAATAGACCGGCCAGAGAGTAACTAAAAGTGTGTGGTGTTGTGTTAACCGGAGGACTTAGATATACATGTTGGTATTGTTCCTCCGGGGTTAGACTAAATTTTCTCACCCGATAACCTGTTTTTCCTCTTATACTAATCATCACATATTTAGCAATATAACCCAAGTGTAATTTAACTTCTTGAGCCCAATTAGAAAGATCAACGGAATACTCTTTTTTCCATTGACTTAAGTTCCCTACAGCCTTATGAAGTTCACTTCCAAAATCATTCCAAGTATGACACTCTACGAAACACGCTTTACCATTTAGTTTAATGTCGATATTGGCGATTATCTTTTTTTTTGATATAGACCTATAACATCACGCTCGTTAATTATTTTATAATCAGTAGCTTCGTCGCCAGTATAGATAACGTTAGTTCCTTCTTCCGAGAAATCTAGTTCAGAACCGTAATCACGGATAGAATATTGAATATCTAACGCACAACTCTGTAAAGAATCGGAACAACGAATGAGTGTTTTTCTGTAATTCGACCACTGCAATCCTACTCTTCTCGCTTAATTTCATAATTGATCGATAGAATGTAAAAAGAAGTGAAAAAGTAGCGCTATTTCTTATTTCCTCGATATGAAAAAGTGTTATCTCGATCTTATTATCTGTACTTACTCTTGTGAAAGATATTTCCTTTGATGCGCTCAATTGATCTATTTTCAACATGATCTTAATTTGGTTATTAGATACATGCTCTTCTTGCGCCTCAAATATTAGATGCGCACCAAACAAATAAAGACTGCCGCCGGCACTGCCGTCCGTCGGGTTTAGGGTTAGTTTCCAGTTGTCGAGATCCTCCTCTATATCACCGTTGATATAGGAATCGTCCGATAACCACTTGACTTTTGCATTCGTAGTCAATTTATAATATCCGGGTTTCACTCTTGCAAGAAATGATGCAGCTTTCTTTTTCTCGAACTTCTTTCCTCCTGTTTTATTGAAAAATCTCCTTAATTCTCTCTTGTTATCCTGAATTTTAGTATCTATTTCACTTTTTGTATAACCCTCATAATCGGCTAGCTTGGCGTCTACCTCAGTCTTAGTATAAACAGGGTCTAGCTTAGCGTCTACCTCAGTCTTAGTATAAACAGGGTCTAGTGCATCAAATTTAGCGTCTACCTCAGTCTTAGTATAAACAGGGTCTAGCTTGGCGTCTACCTCAGTCCTAGTATAAACAGTACTTATTTTTTTCTCAAGTTGTGATAGGTGAATTGGTCTTAGAAACTGTCTGTGCAAGTCTTTTCTTAGTTCTCGTTCACTTGCAGCAACAAAAGCCTTACTAGCAAACTCCGCTCTAAAGTTCCGTTTCTGTGTGTCTATTTTCTGCTGCAGCGACTTCTTGTTTACCGCACAGGTTGGGTCATCTAAGTCGGTCTCGAGTCCCCTAATATACTTCTTATTCATGTCCAGGTCTTTACGCGCTACCGTAGGAAAGAAAGTATCGCTTATTTGCTTTATTGTTGCTACGTGGTCGTTGCCGGAACCGGGTGAAAGACCTGTGATTTTGTGCCCACCCATGTCTAAGTCTTGTCATTTACGGAAATATCTATCTAACTGAGCCTTGCTCGCATACTTACTTAAAACTACATCAAAATTAGTCTCCGTTTGTCCTACCGGACCTCCTGACACCGTCTGAGATATTTCATTGTTTTCTTTTTATATTAGGAAGATAAAAATGTTAAACGAATTAAAGGATTTAGCTCAAAAGAAGTCAAAAGCAGAGAAAGCGGTACAGGAGTACAACAAAAAGAAGGAAGAAGAAAAAATAAGAAAAAGTGTTCAGTCGGATAAACTCGAAGAATTCTTTGAACCAGTAACGAAAGCAATAAAAACAACACCGCCTGTAATACAGGCACCTACGGTATTTGGTGAACTAATTCCTGTAGATCAGCCTGTTCCTAATATTATGGATACTCCGGTACCGGATGAACCACCTGCACTGCTGCAGGCACTACAAGGACCGGATGAACCAGGACCATCAGGATATTCGAAACAAGATGCACAGATAACTGAAATAGAAGATGGTGGTGTAAATTTAAATCAGTATGACGCCGAGAAGGTACTAGAAAACACCGACCTGACTGATGAAGAAAAGCTCAAAAAGATAAAGGCTATGAACATAGCACTGGGACTAATGAAAAAGAATTTCCACAAGAAATAGAAAATCTCCAGGGTAAAAATACAAATTATCGCAAGAAATTAAAGGGAAAAATTGGAAAAGGTTTGGCGACTAAAGGGTCATATAAATTAGACACTAATGGTTACTTTTCTGATTTATTGTTGGACTTAGAACAACTTTTCGAATATAATAAGTTGTATGGACTAGACGAAAAAGGACAACAAGTAATTGACACATCGTTTGATGATGACTTTATTGACTTAGTGACAAAGAGATACAATCCTAAACAAAAGTATTCTGATTCTGCAAAGCGTATGTTAAAAAAACTAGTTACGCTGTCGCAACATCCCCTAGTAAAGTCGAGTGGTAAATACAAGAATATTTTGTGTTATGACCCAACAAAGCTAGCAGATAGGTAAGAGCTTCTTATTGCTGGTATCGAGGCTGGTAACAACAACGACGAGATAATAAACGAGGGTATAAATATTCTAGACAATCTCCTAGAACAAGATGATATAACAAAAGAACAGCATGAAGTAATTTATAAAAAAATATTTTGAGTAATAAAAAATATATAGAAAATAAAAAATGAAACGAATGATAATACTTTCTAGTTATGCCGGCGAAGGGACCCCTTCTAATTTTGAGACCCGGTTCGAACAACTTTTGGTATTAAATAAAAACAAACAGTTTGTATTTGGTTTGTCTCAAATAAACACTAGGACTTGCAGTTGGTATAATATTTCTGAGTTCTATGGTAACAAGAAAATAAAGTATAGTCTTGATTCTAAGAGTGTCTTTGACCCTGATAAAACATTCAAGGAATTGACATATAGCAGAATTTCTATCGGTAAACGACGGAGTTGAAGACACTCCAATAAAACTAAACTTTGATCTAACGAGCTTATAGGTGCTAATTACACTAAAGGAAGGTGCTATGCTAGACTTAAGAGAAGGTAACTTTGCTGAGTTAATCGGATTCGACAAGAAAATAGTGAACCAAACAGAATACGGTAGTAAATTACCTAACATCACTAACGGGATAGACAGTATTTATGTTCATTGTGATTTAATCACTGATTCAGTCGTAGACTGTAAGTCGGGTGACGTAATCTACGTCTTTAGTACTGCGGATCTAACTCGTAGTTACCCGTTCCGAGAGAGACCGTACCATATAGGATACTCAGAGGTAAACAAAACGAGAATTGACTCGATTCGTGTATGGATAATAGACATAAACAACAGAAATATAAATCTAAACGGTGTTGACACCAGTTTTACTTTTATTCTGAAAGAAATATAAACGGTAAGAGAAAATGAGAAAAGTATATAGTAAGGCGTTAGGAACATACATTTTCGTTGACCAGGTAACGAGGGAACAAATAGGTGGTGGATTATTCGACAGCATATTTAGCACTGCCGTAGGCACCGCCGCAAAGCAACTGGCAAAAGAGACGATAAAGAAATCTGCCGTTGCAGCATTAGACACTGGGAGTAAAAAACTTGGTGAAAAAGTGGGAGAGTATGTAGCAGATAAAATAATGCCTACGGCAAAACCAACACCGACCGCAGGAACAAAACCAAGTGCCTACGGCAGTGAATATGTACCTTCGACAAAACCAGGTGCATTGATTAAAGAAATAAAAAATATTCCAACGACAGCGCCGCATCAAAAATTGGTCAACTGTTAGGTAAGGGTATAAAAGTAAGAATTAATCGCCTGTTGTAGATAAAAATCATACTATAAAAACGGGAAGAAGAAAACTATATGAGACAGATACTGAAAAAAAACAAGCCCACAATGAACATCAAAAAAAATATTACGCTTCCCACAAATTTTATTGTGAGGTGTGTAATAAACTCCTTTGTATTTCTGCCAAAAAAATCATATTAACTCTGCGGCTCATCGTAAGAGAGTTGTAGAATAAAAAGTTACCTAATAAAAAAATCATTTTATTTAAAGAATAAAAAATCATTTAAAAGTGAATGATTTAGAGAATAAAAAAGTCATTCAAAATGAATTACAACGAAAAAAACGGAATTAGAACGTATACTATTAGTCGTCCTCAAGAAGAATTAACTAGTGATGAGGTAGAGGTGATATCAGAGTTAATAAAAGAAAGACTGGATCACGCTGTTTCAGACGGGTTTACTAATAGCGGTGATGTACTAGTAAAATTTGTCTATACTGGTAGTACACCAAGTTACAAATACAATACCACCAAGAGTATGAACTCGTTTCTTATAAGAGAGTTTACAAAGTCGCTTTATCAACAACACGTAGACCTTTCTTTACCTCCGAATGAGGATTACATATACGAAATTATAGGAATTAGAATAAACGTAGTTCCTCTAGCCAGTGGTGGATGTTGGGACCATAATTATTCGGAAACAATAACAGATGGGGTTAAAAGGAAACGCCTATTATCAACTAATAATAACTGTTTCTTTCGATGTTTAAAGGCACTCAAACCAGATTTTAATCCTACAATCACTGTCTGTGATGAGATACGAAGAGTATATGGGTATGCTCCTAAAACACCCGTGCCGGTGCCAGTAGCATGGGATATAATAAAAAGGTATCAGTTACCTGTCGGTTTATTCTGTGAAGAGACAAAAGAGCATTACGGTAAAGAGTATCTCACTACTATAGAACTAGCTAAGGGACATTACAGTCTTATTATCGAACAAGAAAAGAAGAAGTTTTCGTCTTGTGGCGATACGTATTATAAGAACCATACTTGCTCGGTTGTTTGTTCCCGTTGTGGTACTCGATATAAGAAAAAAAACACAAGTGTAACAATAACACGGCTAGTTATTATTATGTAGTAATAAAGAAAAAGGGTAGGTGTTTGATCCAAAGAACGGGAGTAACTTTGATCACTACTTCTTGGTTAAGAGTATGAATAAACTGGGGTTAGCTCCGGAAAAATTTATCATGAATAACGGAAGCATAATCGGGTTACAAAAAGAAAGAAGAATACGATGTTTTGATCTGACGAAACACATAGGTAGTTCTTTGAGTCAAGCATTGTCTGATTTTGGTTGCAAAGTACAAAAAGGAGAATTTGATCATAGTCAATCGAAACGCTGGGAAGATATGTCTGATAGTATGAGAAATGAGTGCCTTGTTTATCTACAGTCTGATGTACTTGGTCTACGAGAGTTGTTCAACAAGTTAAACAACCAGTGTTACAAAGATTTTGGTAGAGACATCACTAACTTCATCTCGACTAGTTCTCTAGGATTCGACATCTGGAAAGATATTATACCTAAAGGAGTTGTGGTTGACTTGTCTGATTCAACAGAGATGGAGAAAAATATCAGAAAGAGTATTTATGGTGGACGGTGTTATAAGAGCAAGACTGAGTTTGTATCTGATCAGTTTAAGGAAAACATAAACTATGATGATGTAACTGATTTCTTGTTAAATGTGGACGTCGTGTCCCTTTACCCAACCAGTATGTTACACGAATATCCGGTGGGACAAAGAAAATATACCACCGAAGGCACTAAGGGTGAAATGGGGATATATAAAGTCAAGTATGTTTCGAATAAGAAACTGCTTCATCCACTAGTAGCAAGAAAGGACAAAAAAGGAGCAACTAAATAGGACTTAGAAGACTCGGAGGGTTGGTATACTTCAGTTGATATAGAACAAATGATTAAATATGGTTATGATGTTAATACTACGAGGGATATTACTGGGAAGAAACTAGTAAGGTGTTTTATGATTATATACAGAAATTCTTTAAGACCAAGAAAACAAGTCAAAAAGGAAGTGTTCAATACACTCTAGCGAAACTATTGATGAATGGTCTCTATGGTAAAATAATCCAAAGACCAATATTTAACCACACCCAAACAATAAGAGACAACAATGAATACTGGAAGTTTCATCATAAGTATGTGGTTACGGGCCTGTCGCTGATCTCATCTACTTGGTATGTATCAGGTTACTTAAGATCCGAGATTGACTCGGTTGATAAGATCAGTAAGCCGTCACATTTTGGTGCTTTGTTCTGGCTTATAGCCACAAGATCATGTACGATCATATGATGGTCTTGAACCCAGAGAATAAAGTAGAGTTAGACTTTTATTATACTGACACTGATAGTCTTCATGTGCCCGGTGAGCAAGCAAAACTAATACCTAATTACAACGGTAATAACTTAGGTGATTTAGCTAATGACTATAAGAAAAACGCCAAGATAATTAAGGCGGTTTATATTGCACCTAAGTTATTTATGACTATAACGATAGATACAGACAATGTAATTAGTGGTAAGACAAAGGGTAAAGGATTAAATAAAACTAAGTTAACACAAGAAGACTTTCAAAAGATGTTGAAGGGCGAAGAAGTAAAGAACACAAGAGAATCTCCATGAAGAAGGTACATCTAAAGAGGACTTCTAAAGAACAGGGTATTGATCATTTTAGTATTCTTCACCTCACAAACTTTGAGAGATGTGCAAATAAAAACAAATACAAGGGAAGAATTTTCTTGGATAAGAATAAATCTGTTCCTATTGGAAGCTGCCGTCTACCGCAGTCCACATAAATGCATGACGTTAGAGGTTTATGTGCTATGTCTAAGACAGCCCACATAAATCCATGACGTTAGAGGTTTATGTGCTCTGTCTACCATATGCTAGACAGTCCACATAAATCCATGACGTATATACAATGTGTATACGTATGAGGTTTATGTGCTCTGTCTACCATATGCTAGACAGTCCACATAAATCCATGACGTCAGAGGTTTATGTGCTTCGTCTACCATATGCTAGACAGTCCACATAAATCCATGACGTCAGAGGTTTATGTGCTTTGTCTACCATATGCTAGACAGTCCACATAAATCCATGACGTATATACAATGTCTAATAAATCCATTACGTATACGGTAAATTTGTCATACAACAATTGAAAAAGTAGAAAATAATAAATCTTTATTAAATCCCTGAAAGAATACGCACAAATTCCTCCACAAGTTAACTCCGAGAAAAGTTTAGTCCAGCATGGTGTGATTAGTCTAGAATATTCTTCCCGGTTGCTGTTTTTATATCCTGATTTTAATATCACTGTTCCTATTGTAACTATCCATTATTATTATTTTTTCCTCTGGTAATTTCGGCATGTTCGATAGCAATCTGTCCATTTTCATCTTAGCAAATTCTGTTTTGTTCATTGTGACAAACCTGAAATAATATACCGTAAAAATTTAGTTCATGCATTATATTAAAAACAAATTATACCGCTTAATGGTAAACACAAATACAAAAAAAAAATATATGAGATATAACTTACCTCGTTGTTTAGCTAACGATGTACGTTGTAGTTATGAATGGACTTGGCAACAGCTTGACGTCGTATTGATTTTGTCGCATTGCGAAATTCTCACTGCGGTGTATCGATTACCTATTAGGGGTACAAAAAGGAGATTAAATAGATTTTAACAAGTCATGCAAGTTAAGATTGTATTTCCCGATCAAAACAATGAAATATTTTCTTGTCTGGTAAGTTAAGATACAGAAAAGAATATTTATTTTTAGTAGTTAAAACAAGAGTATTTTT
This sequence comes from Modiolus philippinarum, assembly GCA_002080025.1. Taxonomy (NCBI): domain Eukaryota; kingdom Metazoa; phylum Mollusca; class Bivalvia; order Mytilida; family Modiolidae; genus Modiolus; species Modiolus philippinarum. The sequence goes on along the minus strand of MJUU01016374.1, from coordinate 69,897 downwards.
TAGACCTGAAGTTCTGAAGATATAAGATCTCTCTTCCTTTTACTCGGAAAATTATACACTACATAGAAATTACAATTCAGACGACAGTCTTTGGGTATCCCAAAATAGGACTGACTCAAATAAATTACGCTCATTTTCTTGTGCCTTCCGCCTATAAAGTATTTCACAATAGAAGATTGATCGTGTTGTGAACAAATATAGTCGTCAAAAATTACGATTTTTTGTTTGTCATCAGATACTTCGATGATGTCTTCAACTTTATCATTAGATAGTTGTAATAAATCTTCCACAGACACACCTAGTTTTTCCGCTATTTCCTCGAATCTTCAAATTAGTTCCTTGTAATAATGCTGCTCCAAATTTTTTGCGTAAAGAATAATTTTGTAATACAATAAGGGTTTAAATAAAAGGTGCATTAGCAAATTTGTTTTAAGAGATCCACTTGGCCTAACAATGAGTAAACGGAAAAAATCACTCGGCATATTTTTTGCTCCTTGTATTGTTCTAAAATTGTTCGTATTAAACTTTTCTGAAAAATATACGTGTGGTAAGTAATAATGTTTGACTTTTATAATAAAAATCAGGTAAAAAAATGCTTGCGTATGATTTGACCAATCTAAGAAAAATAAAAACAAAGATGTATGGTTTTACGAAATACTTGATATTCAAGGGGAAATCGTATATATATATTTTCCTCTTAGCAACATATTTGTTGTAGAGAGAGTAAGTGGTCACGACCTGTCAGACTTACTAGAAACATATAGGAATGAAAAGTATAGAACCAGAGATACACGTCAGTGTTATGTATAACCCGTGTTATGTACCAAGTCCTAATTTACTTTTTACTCCTATAAAACCTATAAGATTTTTGTTTTACTTATGAGATGTTTAATCCGTAAACATCGTAAAAAATCTAGACCGTTTTACCCGTCTCAACCGTAGTGAATAACATGTTTGTTTGTTCTGTAGTCCCGTCAGTAGTAGTTAATATAGGAAGAAATCTGCGGTTTTCAAAAAACACGTTTTCAAAAAAAACGTGATTTTTGAAAACCGCAGATTTTTTTCCCATAGTTAACTACTATTATGTTTTTCTACATAGATTAAAAAGTTGAATCAATTAATGAAACAACAGAAGTCCTTTGTTTCTTGACAATGCTACATCACACACTGATTCATTGAAGCTGAGTAATGTGACATTGCGTTTTCTTCCCCTTAATACGACCTCGAAACTTCAACCTTTTGATTTAGGCATTATCGGTGCATTCAAGGCTAGATATAGAAAACACATACTAAAACACTTCATTGCGAAAATTGACACTTGTGATGATAAGGTTTCTATCACAAAGGACATAAACGTTCTAAACGCGATACACTGGATTAGTCGATCATGGTCTGAAACGAAAGAAAGCACGACAGTGACTCGGATGATGACATTCCGTTGGCACAGTTGGTCCGTGTAGTTCATCAGGAGTCGGAATCCGTTCCTATTACATTTGATGAAATTTTTGAGATAGAAAATTCGCTTCCAACAGAGGGAAGCTACAATTGTGAGTGGGAAAAAAACATAATTGGAACCATTTAAAATCCGGGAGGACACTGACAATAGTGAAAGTGACGATGATTGTAACGAAATCCAAATGGAGGATCCACATGGTTCTGACTTTACACACGAGGATATCCTCAAAAAACACTGCGTCTATGATTAATTTTGCCAGTGCAAAGGATGACCGATACCTGCAGTACCTTTAGCCAATGCAGGCTCTGACCGAGGATACCATCGTTTGGAATAAAATGGAGAAAAAAAAACAAACACTGGACAAGTTCTTTAAGTGATTGCAATGTTCAATGGATTATCATGTTATATCGTATTTTCCAGGTCTTGTTTGTTAATAAAATATTTTTTTCAAATACATTTTTTTATTAAAAATTCATCTTATAAAAAGAAACGAAAACATTCAAAACAAACAAACATTCAAAATATACAAAACATTTATGCATTATGTCTGTCATCATATTCAAAGCACGGCCCCTTTTCCCTTTCACTTCCGGTGACTAGTCATTCTGAATAAACCAGTCCACTGTCAAAATCGGCCAAAAGTTTTGGTCCTAAAGGTAGCCGGTTTAGCCAGGTTTTACTGTATATGTATCTATATAAACATTATAAACTACACTCATTTTGTTCTGTAATCTACAAATAAATAAAAAAATAAATAAAAAGAAAGTATTAGTATATAAAAAAATGAACAACGTGTTTTTAAGGAAAGAGTGCATAATACACAATTAATAAATTTGATTTTTAGAGTCATTTAGATACAGTCTCATTTTGTTTTGAATCTATTTCAAAATTACATTTACATTTTTGGATGTATGATTTCACATTAAAATATTCGGCAATACGTTTGTTCCGAGTCGCTTTCATCACGGATATTTTTTCCCGCTTTTCATACCGCCTTTTGTCATTATGTGACAGAAATGCTATGCGACATCATTTCCGCTGTCAGTGTAAATGGATATGGTTCAAGAAAACCGAAACATTCAAGGACGCGAGTTTGGTTTATTCCAGGTGCCTGCCCTAACGAACTTTCTTATAGAAAGAGGAAACCGCAACTCCCTAGTTTTTCACGAGTCAGATTTTCACTTTGGCACCGTACAAGAATAATTATTTCCACTCATATGGTAAATCAATTAAAACTGGAAACGACGGTGCATAGCTATTTTTGTCATATTGTTATAAAAATAAATTCAAAGCCAAGAATTGAAACATCTCGTCTCGAAAAAAACATATTGAATTATATATATTTTAACCGGTTCTAATCAGGATGAAATTCTCACCTGTTTTGTTATATGTACATTACCGTGAATTTTCAATGAATGTTATTTTTTTACAGTAAATAGTAAATAGGGTCGTATTCATCCCGTTGTTGTCCTCAAATATTTTTCATATTGTATTGACATCAATTACAGCTTTACTTCACATACGCCAAAGATATTGTTTTATAGAGAATATTATATATTTCTAACACAGTTCAAATCAACATTTTTGACGCTTAAACTTGTATATATTGAAAAATCTTCAACAAACGTAAAAATGAATACTTTTTACTGAAGGTGATGGAAAAAGTCTACAGTGGCCTTTACTTTGACGTTAACTCTCCATCTAGCATTAGGACCTGGCCAGGTTGTAAAATTTGACAAACTCATTACGAACATTGGCAATGCGTATGAACCTCGACTTGGACAAATAGCAGTGCCAATTACAGGTCTCTATCTATTGTCAGCGAATAGTTTTAACCGGGCGAAGGATGATGACCAACTGCAGCTGGTCAACAATGGTAATTTTCTGGTTAGTTTTTATGCGTTTGGACATGGTCATTACTCACAAAGTAGTCAAACAGTGATCGTGCCACTTGAAAAGGACGATTTTATATGGATACGAAATATCAACCGTCCATATTATTCCGGTCATGAACTATATAGATCAAGAAGTGAATTGTACAACACTTTCTCTGGAGTTTTGCTTAAAACATTATAAAATGAAAGATAATTACAACACCATTCATGAATGTCTTGAGTCTTTAATTATTTCTATTTAATTCAGCATTACTGTTTTAATATACACTCTAAAGATTCTAATTTCGATACTCAGACATTATTCTCAAATAACAGTTCATGCTGTTAAAAAAGCGAGGTATCATGTAATACAGTCCATAGTCCATCCGTCTGCAAGTACCCACGTAAGTACGTCCGTAGTGGAAAGTCAGATCTCTGAGAGCGTGAATCACAGCAAGTTGAAACTTGACATCATGAAAGAGTATGATCTGCTATAGAATAGACCCATGAAAGTTTAAAATCGCCCAAATTACGAGGGAAAACGAATTTCCTGATATACAAATGTGATTATATCTCCTAGTTTTAAAGCTAGGATTTGAAACTAGTACCACTACTTATATTACCTCTCCAAAGTTGAAAGAGGATAATTGAACTTTAGTCCCACCTCCAGAGGCATTGCCCTTAGAGGATTAAAAAATGTCTAAAAATAATTGTCCACGAAATCCACCTACACTTTAGCAGATAGAAACATGAAATAAGGCGCACTAGTAACACTGAAGGAGTTGTATCTGACAAAGATATCAGAATTTCGATTCTTGCCCTGGGAGTGGGGCTACGCCCTAACATGAAAAATCTTATATTAAGGTAAGACTAGTTGATATTGCCATCACTAAACCACATTCAGACAAATCACTTTATACAGGTCTTATGCAGTTCAACCAAGTAAATCCTAGTTTTCAAAATACGGCTGCTAATAAGAGACAACAATGAATACTGGAAGTTTCATCATAAGTATGTGGTTACGGGCCTGTCGCTGATCTCATCTACTTGGTATGTATCAGGTTACTTAAGATCCGAGATTGACTCGGTTGATAAGATCAGTAAGCCGTCACATTTTGGTGCTTTTGTTCTGGCTTATAGCCACAAGATCATGTACGATCATATGATGGTCTTGAACCCAGAGAATAAAGTAGAGTTAGACTTTTATTATACTGACACTGATAGTCTTCATGTGCCCGGTGAGCAAGCAAAACTAATACCTAATTACAACGGTAATAACTTAGGTGATTTAGCTAATGACTATAAGAAAAACGCCAAGATAATTAAGGCGGTTTATATTGCACCTAAGTTATATATGACTATAACGATAGATACAGACAATGTAATTAGTGGTAAGACAAAGGGTAAAGGATTAAATAAAACTAAGTTAACACAAGAAGACTTTCAAAAGATGTTGAAGGGCGAAGAAGTAAAGAACACAAGAGAATCTCCATGAAGAAGGTACATCTAAAGAGGACTTCTAAAGAACAGGGTATTAATCATTTTAGTATTCTTCACCTCACAAACTTTGAGAGATGTGCAAATAAAAACAAATACAAGGGAAGAATTTTCTTGGATAAGAATAAATCTGTTCCTAT